>JAPMOB010248133.1:0-28546 GCA_029875015.1 Lepomis gibbosus
TAAAGTAAAATCTGTCTGGCACAATACGGTATCCAGCTCACCATACTGTATACCAAGCTGCTGGGCAGGACAGGTTTAAAGAAAAAAAAAAAAAAAGAAAAACTGAAACAAACTGTCCTCTCATGTTGTTTGACAACTGTAGAGCGACTGGACCAATTGTGAACCCCAGCTGGGTGTCCCTTGAAAACAATAGTACTGCCATACATAGATGATCCCACCCAGAGCCAGTTAGGTGAGACAGCAGCTCTGTGTATGTGTGTGTGTGTATATACTGTATATATATGTATATATCTATCTATCTATCTATAGATATAGATATAGATATAGATATAGATATAGGATTAGAATTAGATTTGACAATTTTTTATCCTTTTTTTTCTCCATCAGCCTACATGAGTCTCATGTTTTACCTTGAGGTTCACATTTTAATGCCTTTCTGCATCATCGGTGATGTGAAAACATTATATTTCCACACAGCCAGAGAAATAAAAATGTGCATCCTGCTCATAGTTAAGTTATAAAATCCCAGAGCACCACAGCCTGTCTCTCCTGCTAGGCTGCTGACAGCAATGTCTGACTGATGAACAGTCATCACTTGAACAGAGAGCTTCTGAGCAGCCAACAGACTGGAGTCGCGCTGCCATGCTAGGTGTCCGGCGTCATGCTGCCCTTTCTTTCTATAGCACCTTCCATCATCGTTAGTTTGGTGGTTTGTGGTGATGTTGAGCCTCAGTTTGTAAAGTTTACAGCCTGCCATGCTGTCGCACCTGCATTTCTCTTTGTACAGTGATGCAGCAAATAAATAAAAGTGCATCGATTTGACTTGGGGTCTCGACTAATGACTCCAATCATGTTTTTTTGGATGCAGACATGAATGCCACTTGCTAAAGTTAACAACAAGGGCAATCAATATAAGATAATTGTAGGGGGTAGAAGAAGAAGAGCACAAGTGCATGTTAGATGTTAAGAGTTAGAGGTGTTATAAGAGGAAGTGTTCTTGGAAGAGATGAGTTTTCAAGAGCTTCTTGAAGTTAGAGAAGGACGCCCCTGCTCTGATGGTATGTGGTAGCCCGTTCCACCATCGTGGTGTCACAGATGCGAACAGTTGGGACTGGGATTGTTTTGTGTGAAGGGATGGCAGAGCCAGGTGGCATTTGTTGGAGGAGCGTAGTGGCCAAGAAGGACCGTAAACTTGTATTATGGAGTTTAGGTAGATGGGTGCAGACTCAGAAGTCACTCTGTATGCAAGCATTAGCGACTTGAATCTGATCCTGTAGGCCATGCGTAGTAGTCACAAAGCAATGGAGTGACATGAGTCCTTTTGGGCTGATCAAAAACCAGAAGCGCTGCTGCGTTCTGAACCATTTGTAGGAGTTTCTCCACACAAGCTGGAAGACCCGCTAGGAGGGCACTGAAGTAGTCAAAGCAAGAGATAACCATGGCCATGTACCGGAAGCTGGGTGGCATATTGAGTGAGGTACAGCCTGATTTTTCTGATTTTGTATAGAGTTAAGCAGCATGACCGAGAGATAGCAGCAACATGGTCTGAAAAGGACAGCTGGTCATCAATCATGACACCCAAGTTTCTCAGTCTTAATCAGGATGGGTATGTCGACATTGTGAACAGAGAGACAGCCCACAGCAGTTATCAGGAGTTCTACTGTTTATTATTAATTGTTCCCTTTTTTCTTTTTGTGATTGTATAGTGTTATTTCAATACAAATTTGACAAAACATGTCTCACAATGAATTGTCAGATACAAAATCAAATTAAATGAAAGCACTCTGCCTCTTAGGGCAAATAGAAACTAAAATATGGCATATAAAAATTGCTAAACGAAATGTATTTTCTACATTACATTCTCCATCTTTATAAAAATAATAAAAACATATTGAATACAAACAGCTACCTGCATATGGGGAAACCAGTCTTAAGCAGGATGGGTATGTTGATGTTGTGAACAGAGAGACAGCCCTACACAACACACAGTAAGTAAATCAGAATGGAGTAGCATCAGAAGCGGTGCAAAATAAGCTATGATTAGCATTCAACTCTGAGCCTGAATTTAATTATTCGCTCGATGGCAAATAAACTGCACTGACCTCTTAATTACATCACAACAAAAATAAAGCAGAATAAGGCATTTTGTTGTGGCTTTAAATACATTTTGTCTGTTAACGTCTCTGCTTCATTCAACATGTGACTTACTACAGCAGTAATCGGGAGTTCTACTGTGGATTACCCATAATTCAACATCGTTAACAACGCGCCGCAATGTGGCAGTGGCGCTGTCCCCATTTATACAGAACTTTAACAGAACCTATTTACAACCCATTACATCAGCACCCTGTTTTGAGTGTTGGTTGAGGAGTAAATTTGTAGTTTGATGTTGTGGTGGATAGATTGCTTGGCTGGAATGACCAAGATTTCAGTCTTATCAAGGTTTAATTGAAGGTGGCAAGCCTTTATCCATGCAGAGAAGACAGTTTGTGATCCGCGGTGTTACGGTGGGGTCGTCTGGTGAGAAGGATATGTAGAGTTGCGTATCGTCTGCATAGGAGTGGTAAGAGAAGCAGTGTGAGCGAATGATCCACCCCAGTGGCCACTAGCACTGAGCCTTACGGTACCCCTATGGAGAGGCATTATTTGTGACAATTGTCCTTGCCACAAAACATTGTAGGATTCAAACCACAGGAGTGCTTTACCCAAGATGCCCATTGCTGAGAGTGCGGATCGCAGGATCATGTGATTTGACTGTGTCAAAGGCAGCTGATAGGTCAAGCAGGATAAGAACCGAGGAGTGGGCTGCAGCTTAAACTGACCATAGGGTTTCTGTTACCGACAAAAGAGCTGTTTCAGTAGAGTGGCTACTCTTAAAACCAGACTGATATGGATCTAGGAGGTTATTCTGTGAGAGGAATTTTGAGACCTGTTTGAAAACTGCCTGTTCAATAGTTTTGGGGGTAAAAATGGTAAAAGAATGGTAGAAGAGAGGTAAAAATGGTAGAAGAGAAACTGGCCGATAGTTCTCAACTTGAATTGGGTTGTGAGAGTTTTTTAAGCAAGGGTGTAACCCGAGCCTTTTTGAAATTGGTCGGGAAGGTTCCTGAAGCCAGAGAAGTATTTATCACGAGTGATTGCCGGGACTATGGTAAGAGATGGCTTAGAGGAAATTTGTAGGAATCGGGTCCAGTGGGCATGTAGTGGGACAGCTGTGGGTCAGTAGTTTCGTTCTCCGTGAGAGGAGTAAATGAGGAAAGTGAAGTGCCATTGACTTGGGAGTGCAGAGGAAGAGATGTTGTAGGAGTGCTACATGTTAGCCTTGGTGTTGAGCCTTTTGCGCCATTTCCCAAGATGGAGGGAGACTTGCTACACGGCAGGTTTTCCTGTGCCATGTTCACACAGTCGGAGCTGACCAGGGCGAGAATAGAAAGATTGATTTTGAGAGCTTTAGTGAATTGGCTAGTTACAGCTGCCACTTTGCCTGTGAAGAAGGCAGCAAAGGTATCAGCAGACAAGTTTGTGGGTGGTGGTGGAGGAGGATTTAGTAGCATTTCAAAAGTGGAAAATAATTTCCTTGAGTCAGTGTCATTGTTAATTCCGCCATTATAGAATGCAGTTTTGGCACCACTGATGCTTGTTGAGAAGGCGGACAGGAGCAGTTGGTACCCCTTAAGATTGGCAGGGTCTTTGGTTTTTCGTCATTTTATTTCAGCAGCTCTGAGATCAGTACGGAGCCCACGGATGGTATCAGTTAGCCATGGGTGGGACTGGTTTGGGCGGGCAGGCTTGGTGGATAGAGGGCACAGGCTATCCAGGCATGAGCTCAGTGTAGAGCAAAGAGAATGTGCGGCATAATTGACCTTGAGTGAGGAAAATGTGTTGAGGGAAGGTATAGCGGATGCTACCACTAAGGTAAAGTGAGTGGGAGGCAGGTTATGGAGGTTGCGGCGGTGTGAGACAAAAGGTGCTGGAACAATGTTGCCTACAGGCTGTTCTTGTAGGCATACCGTGAACTGAATGAAAAAGTGGTCAGACTTGTAGAGGATTGACAGTTAGGCACTCGGTGGGACAGTTCCAAACAAGAACAAGGTCAAGCACCTTGCCAGCTTTGTGGGTTGGGGGCTGAGAACCCGAGTTAGATCAAAGGACTGAATCAGAAAAAAGCAAGTCTGTTGAGTCTGATTTGTCCAAGTAAATGTTCATGTTACCGAGGGCAAGTAACGGACAGTCATGATCTGGGATTGAAGACAGCAGTGTGTCTCACTCATCCACAAAGTTACTCACTTCTGCTGGTGGACAGTAGATGACAATCAAAGAGACCTTTACCGGAGCGGACACCAAGACAGCCTGATATTCGAAGGAAGCATATTGATTCGGGGATAGCAATTGTGTGAATTTCCAATTTCCCAGATGGTCGGAGGGTGTGGGTGAAAGAGTAAGTGCAGTGGGGGTAACAGTGTTTTCTGGTTTGATCCACTTTGTGTATACCTAAGCAAACATTATTACAGGGGACCAACCATGGATATACACTGAACAAAATTATAAATGCAACACTTTTGTTTTTGCCTCCATTCATCATAAGCTGAACTCAAAGATCTAAGACTTTGTCTATGTACACGGAAGGCCTATTTCTCTCAAATATTGTTCACAAATCTGTCAAAATTTGTGTTAGCGAGCTTGTCTTCTTTGCGGGGATAATCCAAGATGCTGGTCAGACAGCATGGGTATTACACAGGTGTGCCTTAGGCTGGCCACAGCAACGTATATAATTTTAATCCGTGCATTAATAAGTACTGAGGGCAGCCTAAAGGTTAGAGCAGCATGCTTGTGACCAGAAGGTCAAAGACAATCCCACCGGACCAGCAGGATGAATCTGGGTGGGGAAAGTGAAAAGCAGCACTTGCCCCTGCATCATTTCCACCACTGAGGTGTCCTTGAGAAAGGCCCTTAACACCAGTGTTTGCCTGAAACCAAAACATTTTGTTGAAAATTTTTATTAATTTAATTAATCCGGTTATAAGCATGGAGAGAAACACACTGAGACTATATATTTGGTTATGTGGTCATTTTGTTGTAAAATGAACCATTTGTGTGAAAGAACATTAGGAGAGGAGACAATTTAATTGAAAGTGTGGGGTGATACCCTTTCTTTTAATTGACCCACTGCCCATCAAAATGTGTGTGTACATCGTTGACACAGCACATTTTGCTTTACACATAACTAATAGTTTGACTTGCTGTTTTAAAAGGAGTGCAGAGCTCATGCACACACAATTGTCTTTCCCAGCAAGGCAGACTACTTTCTTCTAAATGCAATTTGGCATCTCTCACAGTTGTATATATTATATGTGGTCATAAAGCCTCACTGCTGGCCGGTGAAAGCTCTTCTAGCTAAGCTAAGATCTCTGCTGGGATTTCATAGTCTACATATAGAGGAAATATGGAGCTATAAATGCCTGTCAGATTGTTTTAAAAAAACTCAAAAGTCTACTATGATCATCACATTAAAATCTACCATGTAAAGGTTAAATGGGACAAAAAGGACAGAGGGACATAGTTGCAAAATCTTTATACAAAAAAAAAGTTTAACTTTGTGCTAGACTTGGACATAACATTCTTTCCTACACAGACAGTCACAGCCACAGAGAGCAATGTCCTGTGGTATAGCTCTTGGCCAGAGAGGCATACATTTTTTATTTGGAAGTTATTAAGCTAGAATTTCTATATTATTGAGTAGTTTTTGGGCAGACTATCATTTTATTTCTTCTGTTAGAGAACATTTTTTTCTTCCTAATGTTTTCAAGATACAGACAGTGCAGGTTCTTGTTGAATAATTACCAGTGTTTGTGAACTCCTCCCTTACTCTGTAATGATTGGAAATATTGTCTTGACTTTTGATTGTGAATAAAAACAAATTAACACAGAGAGCAATACATGATAGATGGGGTCTTACGTTTTAGCTGCTTCTAAGTCCAGCTCCTTTTCCATGTAATAGTAGTAAACAACTTTCAGTAAATCAAAAGGGACTGTTTTCTTCCCTTCTGTTCCAATACAGTTAAATGTAACTCTACAGCAGGAGAAAATTCTGTGATATGCAAATGTTGCTGTACACCTTTTTAACTAGGGTAGCTTTATATTGCTTTAGTAAACGAAGACCTCTGCAAACAATGCCTAATGAGGCAGTTTGTCTTGCCTTGCCAATGTCTATTTTATTGTCTCCTCTTCCTCTTTCCCTTTCCTGTACACGCATTTCCATATTATGCACTTCAATAGGAAAAAGATTGATTAGGATGTGGCAAGGGCACAAGTCAATTCCATTTGCTCTTCAACAACAGTAGTCCCTACCATAGTCTATGGTTGACTGTGGGTCTTTATGTATGGACGATTTATACTCTAAATTGTCTCTGTGGAACATTTACTGGCATGTGCTTAATGGACCATGATGATAGTCACTTATCATCCTAAGCAGACACTTTGATATGTTTAAAATAGGGATCCAGTGATCTAGAGAGTTTGTATCGTCTTAGTTGTCATTTTAACAAGATAACATAACTTTGCTGCTATACAATGTGCAGTTATGACATTCAAGTTATGGTATTGTAATACATAAAATAGTGGCCATGGTAGTCGTACTTATCCATAGTCGGTATATTACCTACAGTAGAGTATGTTGCATCCCCAGTTTGGAGAAAGACAAAGTTGTACCAGCATGGAAGCTAAGCAATGTACTACTGTGGACAAGGTCATCAGTAAAATGTATTTTAGCCATCTCAAGAAGGCCCACCAAAAACAATCTATATCAGTTCAAATGTACAATATGTGTTTAATAGTTTCATGGTGTTACCTTGCTGTCAATCAGCCATTTTTTTGGAACAAAATTTTCTCAACTGTGGAACTTGGCTGCACATCTGACATTTGAAATCAAACTTCACTTTTCTAGCATTTAAAAGATGGTGCATGCTTGAGTTTTTCCAGGCTGTTCAAACAAAGGCATGTCCTGGTCACTATATAGATTTCACAGTGTTCCTTTGAATCATATTGGGCTTACAAAACTGTTGTTAGTAATCTAGACATAACCATTCCATGTGCAACATTGAGACATATAAGGTTATTATAACTATAGTTCTTTCACTCTCTCTCACTAATCCAACCACCTCATTAAATCTCTCCCCCCGTGCCTTCATAATTCAATCACCTGCACATACATCCATGTCTAACCCCTTTCTCTCCCACTTGTCTCAGTTCTCATGACTGTTTGTTTAGACTCAGACACAATCACTCAACTTACTTATTGTTTACCTTAACATGGATTATGAGTTGGTTCTCAGCCAGCCTGGTATCATCAAAAGGCGTACGAATAACACGCAGATTTTTTAAATTATTTTTAAATGTTATTCCAACGCATTTTTTGCATTTCACGTGTCATTTCACACCTTTTAGATTGCAGTGATTTCTATTATGCAGAAATGGCGTATCATTTTACACCCACTGTCACAGGCAAAATCAGTGTTTGTGGGATATAAATACCTACCAAAGTCCGATACTAAGGTGGTGGAGGGATTGGATAGTAAGTTGGTTCTTGAAATGTCCTTAAAAGTAACGTGCTATTTATATGCCATTCCATGATATCATGTTGTCTCAGCCCCTCGGACTTTAACCTGTACAATGATTAGTCCATCGTCTTCGAATCTCCTCTGTCCATAGTTACATCCAGTCCACTGTGCTCTGCTATTCATGTACCTCCCTGGGTTGCAACCGGTGTGGCACCCCTTCCTATCCAGCTACCAGCAGTGTCATAGCAACCCCTTTACCCCATAGTTAAGCCCCACCCACCAACAACCCGCCCACATTTCCAAGGTTCTGAAGTTCTACCGCACCTCCATTTCCTATCATCCCCAAACCACCTACTCCTCTACAGGCGTGCCACCTTCAGCATGCAGTCCGATTCCCCGCGGAGTAGACAAAAGCCTGTACTGTACCAGAGTGGCAGAATGGTCTTTAACATCTTCATTGACTTAGGTTGCAACGTCTCTATTTGCCGTTTCATCCACTCCTGTTTCTTCTGCGGCAGAGCCCATGCAAAAACCAGTTTCCCATATAACTCCACCACGCATGGTCTCTGACTACGCAAGTACCTCAAAACACCCATCAATATCCACGCCCTACATTCTGCGCTCCAAAACCATCCTGTTTGCCAGTTTGTTGACTTCCTCATCCATGGTTTCATTTTTGGTTTCAAGGTCTTGCCCATTCATCCTGACTCCTTGAACCTTATGTTTTTTGGAACAATTCTTACTACTTTGCAGTCCGCCTCACTTTCCGAAGCATTCTGCTGGATCCTTCTTAACAATCACAAACTTTTGTACATCAGCCATCTTTTGGATGGTTTTCACCATCATACCACTATCCTCACCTCCATCATATGGTCTCTCCACCCTGAAGTCCAACTTTCTCCAGCTCAGGGTCCCCAGAAACACAGAAAGGCCCAGTACATCTCCTGAATGACTTTTCTTCCAAGCTTCCATCGCTACCGAAAAACTCCATCACATTTCCCTGTACATCTCAAACAACCTCCTTGCCCAGAGATGTACCAAGCACCAGATTCTCTTCCTGCTTGGACCTCTAAATTTTGCCATCATCACACAAGGCCGATCTTTCCTCTCCCACCTACTGTATTAGGATGGTAAAGTTTCAGAACATTCCATTCCTCATTCGGCTCATTTATCTCACCTAATTTATCTCCTTCTATCGATTCAACCGTCAGAGCAATATTCATCCTTGTATTTCTCATTTTTTAAAGATGCTCAGAATTCACCTCATACACCTATGATCATACCCGCCATGCTAGCCTCTCATTTCCATCTACTCCTCAGACACCCTCAGATTCAACCTCAAACAAAGCAAAACAGACCAGCTTGGCCTCTCCCACCCCATTTTCCTTTTCCATTTAAATTCTTATCTGAGCCCCTTTGAACCCATCCAGACCTACATTAACCAGACTACACCATCATGCTTCTCCATAAGACCTACTATTCACCACAGAATCAGGCAGAGTTGCCACACAGTTCTTTTTCCATCACCATCTACATCAAATCCAGGATGTCTCCAGAACTATACTCCAGTCACTCTTTGCTTCAGAGCCACTTCCACACCATCAATATCCTCTGCAGGTGGTCTTCACATGCCTCAGTGATGTTCAAAGAGCCCATCTCCGTTTAGTCCAGTAACTCATTTTTGCGGGATGGTAAACAAGACACTTAAAGAGATGAGCCCCCCACACTCCCCATTATTCCTAATAAACTAATAAACTACCTTTTATACCTCAACTCGTTAGTGAACTGTGTGTTTGCAGTGATCAATTCTCTGAACAGACTTAAGCAATTAGTGGTGCTGTCGTGTAGGCAACACTGATTCATACCTGTACTGCTGTTTTGTTTGCACTTTGTTGTTTGTAATTTGTGCATGATTGGAATGCCCTGTGTTAAATTCAGTATAGTGCACTTAGTGACATCTTGAAAATCCTATGGCTTATGCTAGGATGTTGTTTGTAGACGTCAGCCTTAAGACACTGCAGCCTCATGTTTTCCTTAAAACTCAGCAGATGAATGTCAACCCTTTCATTGTTAAGTGGTACCACTCATTTCTATGATTGTGCTAATTTCTTTGATTTTGTCTTTATTGGGGATAGTACGGCCCAAGAGAGACAGGCCATGCGGGAGAGAAGGAATGACACACAACAAATGAGCTGCAGGTCATATTCGAACCCAGGCCACTGTTGTAACGACTAACCAACGTCCCACTTTAAAAAGTCCTTTGTGCCCCTGTCCATCAATTTCCATCAAACTAACCCAGGTTGGACCATAGGCTTTCCCACTCCTCAGCCTACTCCTGGCTTAAGACTTAGGCTCACTCAGCAATAGGAAACCACAGGCTGCTGTGCCCTCACAGACCTGGCTGCATAGCACACCCAACGGGATGAGGGTCTTCCATGCAGACAGGACTCTGGAGTCATGGGGAGGACTGTGTGTTCATAAATGTTGTTGCTGTTTACATTCCTCCAGGAGTGGAGGGTGTTCAAATAGGCCACCCTCCTGGGTGGAGGCCTCTCTGTGACTCCTGGCACCACACCAACCTTGAAGAAAATCAGTAACATCATACATCAGCAAATCTATAGATGTTGCAGTGATCACTAAGACGACAAAATCATTCCCCAACCAGAAAGCCTGGATGAACTTAACATCTTTTCTGTTCACTTTGATCTCCTCAACAAAGAGTCAGCTGTAAAGTCTACTCAATATCCAGAAGCCACTGTCAGTGTCCACGGCAGATGTAAACACCCTGTGGCTCTCACCCCCATTCTGATGAAGTGCTTTGAGAAAATGGCAGCACATAAAGAACAACATCCCAGCCAGCCTGGACCCTCACGAGTTGGCTTTAGAACCAACAAATCCACAGAGGATGCCATCCACTCAGCCCTCACACACCTGGAAAAAATGATTTCTACATCAGTCAGTTGATAAAGAAGCTTATGAAACTGATTGGCAGACTCAGCACTCTGGGTATAAATAACACAAATAACCCTCTGCGACTGGATATTGGACTTCCTCACAAACAGACCCCAGACAGTTCGGATTGGTGGACATCACAGAGAACCTGGCATAGTCATCTCACATCCCCACGCTGATTATGAAAGCTCAGAAATGACTGAATTTCTTAAGGAAGCTTAAGAAGGCTACATTTCTGAGCCAAGTTCTTGCCAGCTTTAACAGAGGAGCAATAGAAAGCATCCTGACTGGAAATATCACAAACTAGCATGGGCTATGCACGACCCAGGACCAGAATGCTCAGCAGCGGGCTACACATTCTCACTCCCGACTCACAAATGGACAGTTGGTCAAGGCCCTTTGGCATTGCTGATTAACCCCCTTGTTACCAGGTCAAGTTAGCAACGCTTAGAAACTACAAATATGCAACGTCCAGTAAAGTTAGCAACTATAAATATACAAGGTCCTGTTACACTTTCAAATTAAAATGTTAGCATTTCAAAATATCACCATTTTGAAGTGGCACATTATTAAAGTTCTGAAACATTGCATTTTGGTTAGTTTAAGGCACAAAATGTACTTGGTTAGGTTAGGAAAATATCATACCAAACTTTACAAATTCATCCTCACCACTGCCCCACTGAATATCACAGACCACTTTCTTAGGTACACCTGTTCAATTGCTTGTTAGCCAATATAGTTAATCAGCCATTCAAGTCAATGCATTAAGGCATGTAGACATGGTCAAGACAACTTGCTGAAGTTCAAACTGAGCATCAGAATGGGGGAAAAAAGGAGATTTAAGTGACTTTGAAAATGGCATGTTTGTTGGTGCCAGACGGGCTGGTCTGATTATTTCAGAAACCGCTGATCTACTGGCATTTTCAAGCACAATCATCTCTAATGTTTACAGAGAATGGTCTGAAAAAGAGAAAATCCAGTGAGCGGCAGTTGTGTGAATGAAAATGCCTTGTTGATGTTAGAAGAAGAGGAGAATAGGCAGACTGGTTCGAGATGACATAAAGGCAGTGTTGGGCAGCAGCGTCCCAACAAGTAGCGCTGTTACTAGTTTAACTGCATTTCTCAGTAACTTGGTGCTGTTTTCTGAATCAAATAGCTTTTCAGTGGCAAAGCCCCACACATGCTACAGTCTCCCAAGCATTTCTGAAGCTAAAGTCTAAAATACTACTAAGATTACAACTACTAAGGATCAGTAAGTGACGCCACCACCACACATGGACCCGTATGTTTAGCCGGCCGGCAGAAGTACTTCCATATGTCGGTGAAATCAGGGGAATGAAGACACTCGCAATTGAGTTCATTTCTATTGTGATAGGTATTGTAACACCTCTTGTGGGAAGGATCAGGGTCCAGCCTGGACACCACTTCCTCTAGTGAGAAGTAAACATTGATATATAGTGGGAGAAACTTGTTTACATAGAGAAATATAACGCTGTATCTCTCTTTCTCTCCCTCTCGCTCGATGTTGCCAGAACGAAAATTCACATATAAACAATAAAAAGATGTAAAGATATAAAGAATAAAAACATCAAAAACAAGCTCAAAATACAATTATTAAAACAACAAACAATAATAGTGATAATAATGTAATAATTTTTAAAGTAAGTTAATAAAAACAACAATGGTTCTGAGTTTCTTTTGGGGTATGTCTCTACCAGCTTTGCACATCTAGAGACTGGAATTTTTGCCCATTCGTCTTTGCAAAATAGCTCAAGCTCAGATTGCATGGAGAGCGTCTGTCAGATTCTCAATGGGATTTAGGTCTGGACTTTGATTGGGCCATTATAACATATGAATATGCTATGATCTAAACCAGCTCTGGCTGCATGTTATGGGTCATTGTCCTGCTGGAAGTTGAACCTCTGCACCAGTATCAAAGTCTTCAGCTGATTTTAAAAGGTTTTCTTACAAGATTGCCCTGTATTTGGCTCCATCCATTTTCCCATCATCTTTGATCACCTTCCCTGTCCCTGCTGAAGAAACGCACAGCATGATGCTGCCATCCCCATTTTTCATGGTGGGGATGGTGTGTTCAGGGTGATGTGCAGTGTTAGTTTTCTGCCACACATATCATCTTGTGTTTAGTCCAAAAACTTAAAATTGAGTCTCATCTGACCAGACCACCTTCCTCCGCATGTTTGCTGTGTCCCCCACATGGCTTTTGGCTAACCGCGAACAGGAGACTTAATGGCATCTTTTCAACAATGACTTTCTTCTTGCCACTATTCCATAAAAGCCAGATTGGTGGAGTGCCCAACTAATAGTTGTCCTGTGGACAGATTCCCCTACCTGAGCTGTGGATCTCTGCAGCTCCTCCAGAGTGACCATGGGCCTCTTGGCTGCTTCTCTGATCAGTGCTCTTCTTGCCCGGCCTATATGTTTAGGTGGATGGCCATTTCTTGCTAGGTCTGCACTTTTGCCACGCTCTTTCCATTTTCTGATGATGGATTGAACAGTGCTCCGTGAGATGTTCAAAGCTTGGGATATTTTTTTTATAACCCTGCTTTAAACTTCTCCAAAACTTTATCCCTGACCTGACTTGTGAGTTCCAAGGTCTTCATGGTGCTGTTTGTTTACTAATGTTCTCTAACAAGCCTCTGAGGCCATCACAGAACAGTTTAGATACTAAGATTACACACAGGTAGACTATATTAACTAATTAGGTGACTTCTAAAGGCAATTGATAGCACCATTTTATTTAGGGGTTTATGGGCACAGATGTAGCAGTACTAAGCCACCAGAATCTGTGTAGGAAGGAGAGGGTGCAATGGTCGTGTATGTACCAGATGTGCACAGGTGGTGAGATCTGCTCAGGGCCCTGCGCCTGCCGGTAATGGCAAGTATCGTTCTGGTAAAGGGAAACAGACTGTGAACTGAAGCACAGTTCTTAAACTAATGTCGCCTTACCTACTATCAAAAACACAGGGCTGGCTAGTGCCATTGACAGTACAGGCAAATGCAGCACACAGTACCCAAAGCACAGTGTAGCTCTAACCAGCGCTGTTCAAAAAGCTTGTTATGAGTTGGTCGTTCACTTTCTCTGGTGAGTACATTTAGTTTTAAGCCTGTTGTTCGCTTGACAAAATTATCACTAGTTATTTGTTAAAATGACAGTTAACTTGAATTACAGTTGCACCTAGCTCAGCAAGCTAGCTAGCTCCACACACGGCCGTTAACTCCACCGTCTCGTCCAAACATCCAGTGCCGCTAATTGCAAAAAATCAACAAATCAAAACGGCATTTCACAAACCAATGGGTGACATCACAATGACTATGTCAATTTCTCATATACAGTCTATGGTTGTCCTAGCTGCTTGCACAGATGACTTAAATGGCCATATTTTTGGGGAGGACAGTTTCAGTTGGTGCCAGTTTAGCTGATGGAAATTTGCTGCCAAAAAAGTTCTAAGGCTTCTGGGTTTAGGTCTACATTGTTTGGTCCACTGCACATGTTCATTGTGTTTCTCCTGCTGGCTCCATGCATTAGGTCTGTCGCAGACCATAGACTACATTGGGATTTAATAATTTAATAGACCTTGTTTGCAGTTTGAGCTGTCCAGTCAACAGAGGTCTTTTTTTACAATGTTAGTCTACAGGGAAAATGCTTTTTGGGCCACAGGAGTTTTCTATGTTGCAAGTGGCCACATAATATCAAAAACATGTGTGCATCCATAGCCTATATTACTCTCTCTATATATAATGTATATGTTTGATATATATCAATAATAATCTAGAAACAAACTGGGTTCACAAAGGTTTGATTTGATAAGAAAGTCGCACCAGACGTTCAATTAACTGTTGCAACTTTTTCTGTCCTTGATGTGTCAGGAAAGAAATCTTGAAGTGATTGAAAGTGCTTACGATTCTTTTTCTTTTTTTTTCTATTTTTTTTTTTTTTACAGTTTGTGCTTCCACTATCCATTTGACACTCTTCAGTCTAACATACAAAGAGAACAAAAATCAATACACTTGAGGAGTGGTTGGAGGGCCTTTATCTTTTGCGGTGGATGATTTTGCTGTATGAATTATTCATCAGAAGAAAGCTATGGCCTGTGCTGGTGAGCACAGAGGATAGGAATAACAGCTTTTCCTTATCACTCTTAATCTTAGAAGCTGCAGTAATGCAATTCCTAACATTTAGCACTTAATGGTGTGTCAGAGAGGGAACATGATCTAAGACCATTAGGGCTGTTTTGTGCTGAGGTTCAAAACAGGCTTTTCGGCTCTTATCTCTGCCACTGAGCTGACTGAGGAAGCAGGAAACCATGAAAGGTGTGAGGAAAGTCAAGTTTGGAAAACAGTCTATCAAATGGAGAAAGTTTCTCTGCCTTCTTTGCTTTATGCAGAATGTTATGGGATCTGGGCCCTCCTTTACGCTGAATGTATATACCACCAGACTACAGTGCAGCTTCTATCCTCAGAGTTTGAGACTGCCCAATTCATCCGCTGCACTCCATAAATCAGTTTATTTAGTTTATTTAGCTACTTGTGCTAGTGCTAGTGTTAGCATTGCTAGTGCTAGCGCTAGTGTTAGCATTGCTAATACTAGCAAAGAGGAACTCCAGCCCAGGTTGTACAAGTGCGCTGCTGACACAACAATTCTCTACTTGCACAACATAGTGGGATGTATATCCGTCTTACAAACTGCATGTCTGCTTACTCCACTATTCTCCTTAAGGTGCTGGTCCATCCTCATTTTAGTCACTTTCCACAGTTACCTTTGCACAAACAGTCCTAGTATTTCTGTGTGGATATTGTTTTGGCTGTTTATCCCTCTCCATCTTCATATTAATCATATTACAAAGAGTATGGTCTACACCTGCTCTAAAAGTGATGAGAAGTGGGCCAGAGAAGTTTTAAGATTGCCAATAGAAGTTGAAAGAAGTGACAGGTAAAGAATGGGAGTCCAAAAGGGCAAATTGAGTGATCAAAATTAAGTTATTTCAGCAGCCAACACTGGACACTCGATAGAACTGCACCAGAGACCTGCCACTTTTCCATCTGTTTCAAGCCACAAATACGTCTGCTTTTCAGTAACTAACATGACCATCTGTGTATTTTTTCTGGAGGCTCAGCATTTTTTTCCCAGTGTTAGGTAAACTTTTCCTACAGTTCAAGTGACACACTATTGACCGCCTGAGTTGCTGTGTAGTAGGACGGATTGGTGCAATTTGGCCACTGCACTTGTATGGCAGGGTTAAGAGAAGAGTGTTCACATGAAGGTGCCAATCCGATGCAAGCTACTGCGACTTTGCTGTCTGGGGACCAGGAAAAGGAGGCAAAGAGTTAATACACATTGAGATAATTCCACCTAATACTGACTGTTTGGACAGTGTGCGAAAAGCGTCACTCATTTGTCCAATAGTGTTTACAGCTCTTATTCTAGCAATAATACCTGATCATCTGAAGACAAGGGCTATTATTGTGGGCTGCCTGTACTCCATAATGAAAACAGACTTCAGTGTAAATCTGGAATCTGTTAAAGACAATACATTCATAGAAGTTGATTAAAGCTTGACATTTGAAGATTTCAAGTTGGAAATGTAGTGATTGCATGTGGTAATTAGCTGAAAATAAGAGGGATAAAAGAACCACAATATATTTGTTTGTTGCGAGTCCCAATTGAGAGTATCTGTAGATAAATGCATATAGTTGATATATTTATGATTAAAAGTATTAATTCATCATTAGCATTGATGGAAATAATTCATGGTGCAGTAAAGCTCACTTTTTTCTAATGTTTAACCCAAAGGAACAATTGAAGGAGCTACATTTGTTAGTGCATAGCACACACAAATCTATTTAATCGAAAGGTGTAAAACCTTTAGGATGCTCAACTTTACACATTTGAATTCCAATTGTACTGTGAAGTATGGTATACCAGTTCATGCCTTACAGATAACTCTCTCTAAATGGATCCTAACTGATGCAAATGCTTGCCTTTGTCCTCGACTAAAGAATCAGAATTCTTGCCTGTAGTCGACTGATCGTGGAATCTTGTGAGTGTTTGTGTGTGTGTCTTGAGAAGCTGCAGAGCTCTCAGAAGTCTCTATTCATTACTCACTGTAACTTACACTGTACATTTACAGCTAAACTAAGGCTTATTGTTGACCCTCTTCTCTCAGCTGTTGTTGCCCGCTAAGGAATGCATGAACATTGCGGTTCCTTGCAGGTCTATTCCAAGTATCGTTTAAATCATACCATATGCTTTGTGTGTTCATCAATGGTGTCCCTCCCTCCCTTATTGGGAGAAAACCAGTACTTCTATGCACTGTAAAACCAGACATTGAGAAATTGAGCCAAAACGGCATGATCCTTGTTTCATAATGCCTCTGCGAAGATTCAACTGTGAGACTGGCAGTCGAATAAGGCTCCTTCTATCAAAGTGTTGAATCTTCATCGACTATTTGGGGTCACCCAAGTAAAGTCCAACTGAATCTGCAACATCAAACCCTCTGCCAGCTTGCATCACGTCCCCTGGGTGGAGGGGATCCAAAAATCCACATCTCTCAGTTAAGTGTTTGATGTTCTGATGGTCTGATATCCTTTTGATATAAAAGAAGCTGTTTCTTGTGGTGTTATGCCAATTAGATATTTAATAGTATGGTGATATTCCACAGCCATAGCTGTGGGGTTTTCTGTCTCCCATGTTTTCCCCCCTTCCTTTCATCTGTTTGTGTGTTGGTGGTTGTGGGTGTGTTGGTGGCCCTAATGACAGCTGGGTTGACACTGGTTCCTCATCAACCAATCATTCCATGACTTATATAACCTGTTTTTTCTGAAACTCGTTTCCAGATTATTCCTTCTAAGTTGTGGTGAAGTACCTCAGGCTGACTAGTTTCTAGTTTCTAGTATTTCTTGTTGCTATAATGTCCTAACCTTTTTGGTAATTTCTGTCTTGAAACTTCAGCAACCATGTTGCCTGTAGTAACAGCCAAACCTGTCTTCTGGAAATAGACTTTGCCTGCCACTACCTCACTGCTCCTGATCACATCAAGCTCCATCTGCCACCCCTACCTTTGCTCTAGTTCTTATTAAATTAGTAAACTTTTGTCTCCTGTGACCTGTTGTCACTTCTCTTCTTACTTCTAATAAACCAGAGGACTACTACTATTATTTCCTCTTCTTCATCTAGACGCATTTAATGTAGTGACGGGCGTCTACACTGCCAGTATTAAGCAAGTAGAAGAAGAATGGCATGATGACAAAACATGCTCTGTAGCGCTGTTTGTCCGTTGACGGCTACGATAGAAACATGATGACACAATACTGTGACGTCCATGGAAGGGGGTGTCCGCGGTTATGTAGATATAAATGGCTCATTCTAAGGGAATATAATGGTTCATTATGTAAGGACTTTATACACTACTGAGAACATAGTTATGGATATGATATCTAATTTCTGTCAATAAATCCTCAGAAATATTACACACTGAACCTTAAAAAGCCAGTTCATCAAATGTTCCTGATTCAATGTCCGTCAGTCTATGGTTTTCCTCACTTTGAAATTTTGCAAACTTTTTCTTAAATGTTTTATTGAAATGCTGTTGTTCAATGTTTCTGTTAGTGTTACTTATTGTAACTTATTGTAGTTGGTTGCATTGGTCCACAACAATGATCCATGTCCATTACATAAGGATATAATGCTTATAAAAACAATATTTAAAGTAGTGTTTTCTTAAGCTTATCTTTGATGAAAGCTAAGAAAGAAATGTCTGCTGCAAAGATATATGAACTTTGATGGTTGCCATTCATTGTTTTTGCCAAATGTGGTTTGGAGTTATCGTAATACCTGATTATGTTCTCTGCCAGCATTTTTCTTCCATTCATCAAAGTGCTAAATCCTTTTATACACTGGACCAAGCTGGACTAGGCTTCAAGTCCTGAGTCCCATTTGTGGTTAGGTTAAAGCTATGGAAATACTATTGTGAAGGAAATATAATGGTTTGTTATAGAAATATGGTGGTTTTGGTAAATATAAGTTATTAAAAATGTGTCATGTCACCAACGATTTTTTTCAATACAGAAGTAACTATTTTTCCACATTTTATACATATAATACTAAACAAAATTATAAAGCATCTCTGTGCGCATCTCATCCACACCTGGCTCCTTGCCACTGAGAACCTTCTTGACTAGAGACCTCTGCCAAGGATATGGGCGAGGCTTTCCCCTAGTCTAAAAATGATGTCTCCTCCACAGACAACGCGTGGGAAAGGTTCTGGAGTTCTTCAAAGTGCTCTTTCCATTGCTCGACAATATCGCCAGACAGGGTTAGAAGTTCTCCTCCTATGCAGAACAAAACATGGGCAAAGGCCTGCTTTCCCCTCCTGTGTCATCAGTTTGCCAGAGTTTGCAGCCACAGCAGGCGCCAGCGACCTTCTGACCGCACCTAGCAGGTGTAATATTATGAACCAATTCACAATATTATTTATTTTTTCCAAACCACATACCGTGAGGGTTAACACTTTAAATATATGTGGCTGAGCGTAACTTCATCTTAAGTCTAACAAGGTTACTGCTGTGCTCTGTAAGCGCAGAGTACCATCGATGTACCCTTGTTAGCATGTCCTCTAGCAGCTCTGTGGGCCCAGCAGACACCAGAGAACTGCTCAAAAGACTGCACCTGGAAACGTGTGATGAGATGAGATGTGCCACAGTGAGCAGGAAAATAAAGATCAGTGCATCACTCACGGGTGGTGAGGTGGCCTTAAAAGACTACACTTCTCCCTGTGCCTCCTTACACTCTACTTCTGTTTATAATATTTTTCCACTCTAGGAAAGGAAAGGAAATTCTGATTCACAAGAGCAACATAGGTACATCTAAGGTATGTGATGCTGTCTTATTCTCCAGCTCTGCGTTCAGAGGCTGTTTTCCTGAAAATAACTTGGGAGAATATTATATGACATTAACACATACTTTGGCAGTGTACTTTTTCTTGTAACTTCCATTTTCACGTGACGGAGTTAATTAATCTGCTGCACTTTGACCTGTGCAGCCTCTGTTTGAGTGCCTGTCTAATTGTTTGTCTGTAATATCCCTGCCCATTCCGCCACTGTTCATTAACAGTTAATGAACACTGATCAGGGATAGCAAGCGCTTAACAAGTAGTCAAATCCACTCAAATGTGTTTATGATCAAAGGAAGCTTGTTTTCACAGAAAAAAAATGCTTTATCATTTTGAAAAATAGACGACAAGGCCAGTCAGACAAGTGTTGTATAGAAGATACTGAGTGTGAGAGAGAAAAATATCATGTTGCTTGCTTTTTTTTTATAGATATTACATGTTCAGTTTCTGCAGTCAACATTACAGCAACTTTTTTATGCTTGTTTTCAAGCAGTATTCTGCAGCGTTTCCTTCACCCAGAGGCTTCAAGTCTTCTGAAGGTGTCATGTTTTCATTCACTTCATGTTCTCCGGTTTGACAAAACAGCTCCCTGCCTTGATGTTAAAGAGATAGTGGAACCATTTTAAAATAGATTGATATCACTCTAAGAGCTGTATACAAAATGCTATGCTATTGTGATTAATTTTTCACTGCGTGGGATAGTTGAGCACTCCCGTGGGTTTTAGAGGGTTAAATTTGATAGATTCATTAAATGTTGAAATGTTGGTGATTTCCTTTGTTGTTTTCTGTTGTCCCCACCTGGCATCGCCATTCTGTTGCAGGTGTCCTTTCTCTGTGGTGTCTGTTTGTGTGCATTTCTGTCCCCCTTTCTGGCCCTTTTACAAATATAATTGAATTAAATAAATAATAAAGAAGACAAAGGAGGATATTAAATATAGAATAGATTACTAACTATTTCTGATCTGAATGGTAATGATTATTATATCAAAAAACATTGACTCCACTGTATACTTGTCATCTGACTGGTACTCATTGTATTACTGCTCTCAACTTACTTCTTGCGAGGTGGGGCCTCCATGGATCGGACTTGTTTCTTCAGCACCTTCCACAGATGCTTGATTGGACTGGGATCTGGGGAATTTGGAGGCCAGGTCAACACCTTGAACTCCTTTTTGTGTTCCTCAAACCATTCCTGAACCATGTTTGCTTTGTGGCAGAGGGCATTATGGTGCTGAAAGAGGCCACTGCCATCAGGGAATACAGTTTCCATGAAAGGGTGTACACGGTCTTCAACAATGCTTAGGCAGGTGGTACGTGTCAAAGTAACATCCTCATGAATGGCAGGACCCAAGGTTTCCTAGAAGAATTTTGCCCAAAGCATCACACTGCCACAGCTTCCCTTCTTCCCATAGTGCATCATTGTGCCATGTGTTCCCAAGGTAAGTGACGCACCTGGCTGTCCACGTGATGTAAAAGAAAACATGATTTATCAAACCAGGCCACCTTCTTCCATTGCTCCGTTGTACAGTTCTGGTGCTCACAGGCCTATTGTAGGCACTTTTGGCAGTAGACAGATGTCAGCATGGGCACCCTGACTGGTCTGTGGCTACACAGCCCCATACACAACAAACTGCTATGCACTTACGCCTTTCTTTCTTTCAGAACCAGCATTAACTTTTTCAGCAATTTGACCTACAGTAGCTCATCTGTTGGATCTAACCACACAGGGAAACCTACACTCCTCACGTGCATCAATGAGCCTTGACCGCCCATGAACTCCCCATAAGTGCTGCATCATCACATCACAATTTACCCCCTTTCAAAGTCATTCAAATCACTTCTAACACATCAACTTTGAGGACAAAATGTTCGCTTGCTGCCTAATAATTAGTTTTAATCACCTCACCATTTGGTGTTCATAATGTAATGGCGGATTGGTGTATGCATGTATTTTTGGATTTTATAAATTGCATACTGTATATGTACTGTGTATATTTATGGCTATTGTCCCCCTATTATTATGAACTTATGTTCAAAAAACATCATATTTGTGTATAACCAAATGTTTACAGTAAATACTTTCACAGGCCAGTACCCAACTAATTTACTGTATGGAAGTATTTTCCACTCAGAGCCTTCTCCTGTGTTTATCTATCAAGGAGAGTCTTCTACCGAGAAAAATGCACAATATTGGTCACAAGAGGGCATGTCACCCTATAAAACAAGCAAGTTGCTAATGACTTTTTTAGGAACTAATTTTCTGCTTTGTGGCACAGCCCATAAAACAAGGTTATTCTCCTCCATCAAGGGATGAATAGAGATTTAACTGTCTTTTCTGTTTATTGTCTCGCAGCAACATTTACACGTTGCTTATGCCACATATTGAAGAGGGTCTCTGTTGACTTTGTCACTTGTATCCCACGTTTTCTTTTTTTTTATCCATTAAGAGCAAGGGCAAAACCACTGATCCGTTTTAAATGTTGACAACAATCTCATAGACGTTTAACAAAAATCTATTTGTCCTACCATTTTACCTCCACGGTGTTGCATGTTCTGCATGTTGCCTTTTTAAAAAAATAGTCAAAACACGTTTGCAGCTGCAGAAATTAGTGTGACAGTAATGCTGAAATTAGCTTTAAAATGCTGAGCTCTCACTATTACACAAGCCACCCCATGCGCTGTAATTCTTCCACTTGCTAACACTCCCATAACTCTGATCCAAACCCCAGGGGTTGGATACATGATGACTTGGTAGAGTAGATGACAAAGTGATTTTAATATATGTGGAAGGATGAGGGTTTTCTTAAACACATACACCAGAATTTCACAAATCATGCAACTGTGTGCGTGTCTGTATACCACTCAATTAACAAAACATCCCCTGACAAGGCATTAGAAAACTGAGGTTTTGGCGATAAAATTGAAATTGTGCACTATTTAGAAAAGCTGGCCATAAGGGCGTTTACAGCTTTCAGTCAAACTATAACCTTACTGATGAATGACTGCAGCACTATGACTTAATTATGACTGCACAGGAAATACTGTCCATCCCTAGTAATGACCCCAATGGTCATCGATAAAAAGGCCTGATAAACGCAGACTTCCTGAGCATGGATGGATAAATACGGCCTGAGTAATGAAACCCGGGCTGCCGAGGATGACAGCTCTGCTCTATATCATATGCTGCTCTGTGATTCTGGGGCGGCAGTGTGGCGGAGGGGCTTTCACAGGGAGGCTTTGAAACCTCAGTTATGAGCTCTTTCATTCGTGGCTGGCTTTCAGACAGAAGGGTTGTTCTGGAAGAAAATAACCTGAAATATCAGAGAAATATTAATGATGAATTCCATTTTGACTCATCTGCACAACTCTCAAAGTACACTCTCCAGTGAAACGCAATTGCATCAATCTTACGCATACAATCTTGAATTTTGAATGTATGGTTCAAAATGGCCCGAAGCATACAACAAAATAACATAATTATGTTTCAAATTAAGTGCATCCTTTACTCACTCTGCTAAGTAATACAGTAATTGATGAATCCATTACTTGTTTTTTGTTCTTGGTCAAGCTGGAGATACTCGATAAACTGGCCGTTTACACTGTCATAGAAAGCATTAATTGTTGAGAAAAAAACCTGGCTCTATTTCATGCTTCAGAGGGTTTACTGTCCTTTAGAGAAAAGACATGGAAAAACAGGGAGAAAAGACCAATCTTATGGGGGTTAGTAAAGTGGTCATTAGCAGGCTGAGGATCTAGACACAAAACAGCCACTGCACCTCTTTTTTTCTCAGCAAGAAAACATTGTGAAACATTTTCTTAATGGCTCTTCTGCTTCACGGAGATGGCATGCCCAGAAAAGATGGGATACGAGATGCTGTGGGGGCAAATATCTAGAGTCAGACCAAAACCTGCGATGCTTTCAGTGCACAATAGGAGGCGTGTTTTCAGCTCACTGGCCAACCAGATCATCAGTTTGATTCAGCAATTATTGACTCCAGCATGTGGTGAGATTTCCCTGGTTAATACTGCTGTTTTTTCCACCCTATAGATCATCTCTCTCTCTTTTTCTGCTCTTCTGCAATGTTAGAAATGTTATCCATACATAATTACTAATTACCACTAGCCTTGCATATGAATTTTTAGGGAGTAGATCTTCTGAAATCCCTCTCAGTATAATTAAGGCTCGTATCAGGATAATGGAAAAACTGTGGCTCAAAGGTTGAATTAATTGCAGACCTGAGCATGTAATTCAAGTACTCCAAGTGAAGCCGTGTCTTTCATGGATAAAAACCCTGAGATAGACAAAAGCTGGCTGACAGCCATACACACTTAATTCATATTTAAATACATTATACTTTCAAATCCTAAAGATTTTGTAAATGAGAAAACTTTCCTGAGGCTTATTGCCACCTAGTGGTGTCTAAACCAGGATTTCAGTGCGCACGCACACAAACACACACAAACACACACACACAAAACATGAACATTTATATTTTCTTCCTGCTTTAAAGACACTAACACAACAAACATGTAAAATCATCAATTCCCTATAATAGCACATCAGTCTGCGGCGAGATCAAATTCCTTGTGATATGACATCTGCCTCTTGAAAAGTAACACTGTTGACTTGATTGGATTAAGATAACTAATTCCCAGATACAGACGTCCTGCCAGTATGGTGGTAACACCAGCACCCAAACTTACACATATTCCAAGAGGACACAGGTGTAGCTCAGGAGCATTCTTAGCCCCTATAATATAAAAAAAAACATTTTTTATTCAATTAATGAATAAAAGCCTGATCATAAGTGACGTACCTAAAACTAGAAGGGCAGTCAGAGAGTGCAGACCTCCACCAAGCCCAATCATCTATTCTTCTATGATATGCGAATCTGCAACCAATATGTATGTCTAGATATATTTTCAAAACTGTTAGAATTACAGTAATGTCAAAATATATCTGTGCTGTGCATTTATTATACTAAATGAAGCACCTACATGTACGTAGAGATTGGAAAATCTGGAATTCCACATCGGTCTGGAAAAATCACATACCTTGTTGCTCATTTTTAACGCTGTGGCTAAATTGAACAAATAACATCCGGCTGCTGTAACACTACGATTCCACAAACATCAAAACCAGGCTACACCAGGCATAAGAGCGGTGGAGCGTATGCGCCATGTAGATCCGCTGTACAAACATAAATAAGGCCAGTCTTCTATTTATATTTTTTGTGAGAGGTATGCGCAGCCCTTTTTCACAGAACTTGGTTATAAAGTGTGTATATTTATTTTTTATTAAACTACTGGTATACAGGTATACTGGTATTGTTTCCTGTCACCTGTGACCTTTGATAATAGTACAACATAACCTTATCCCATACGTTGCCTACTGTAGTCTAAAAATGTTAAATTACCCATATTATACACAAAAAAACACAATCACCAAATGAAAGCTCACCTTCTTGTTTTGCCTGTGAGTTACACGACCCTAGGCCATACATGCCCTGCAGGTGTAGCCAGTAAAATGACTTCACATCCACTCCACAAACTGTATTATGTCCAGAGTATGAATCCTAATTACTTTGGTGGGAGATTTTTCAGTTAAAGCAACTAGTGGATAGCAGATATTTGGGAAAATGTGGCCAGTCATCCCACAACAGTGTTTAACAATTTCACTTTTTCCAACTTATCAAATTCTTTGATATAAATGCATAATCTCCCCAGTCTTTGAAACCCTGAACTCATAGCAAGATGCATCGTGGCACTGTGTGGTGACTAAAACCCAGGGAGTCATAAATATATTTATTACAGACTGAGTAAATGAGGGAGGTGAAATCATTATGAATACACTTTCCTTGGGGAATAAATTAGGGCACACTGAGACAACTTACCCTGCAAAGTCACACCTCTAAATAAGCGTGGAACTGCCAAATGGGCTTTGTGTGTGTGCTCATATTTATTTTTGTGTGTGGTCTGTACAGCGTCACATTTTGGGACCAGTTTTGTATGTTAAACCAGTTGAAAGTTGGACAGTGCATCTAATTAGGGATATAATGTCTGTCCAATAGCTGTCTGCACTTTTTCTAAACTGCAACTGCATTTAGCTTCAGCTAAAAAGCTTTGTGTCTTAATTGAGGTTATGATCATGGTCTAGCAAGCCTCCAGAGAATTATCCATATCAATGAGGTTTTCCTAAATCTGACAGAAACAAATAGTCAGTGCTTGTAAATAAGAAACACATAGTTTTGTTCACATCTGAAGTGTCTAAGCTATATTTTAAAATACACTGGTATCCTGTGGGAGTAATGATTCAGCATTAAATGGCTATACCAAGTGCCTCAATAGTGGAAAAAACTGCTGAATGATGGTCAGAGTTTCAGTATGAACTCCTGTTGAGGCAGGAATGATGCAGTATAGGAATAACCTGTCAAAGCTGCTGGGTATCATCCCTTAAAGCTTTTGACACATTTTAAGCTGAACTTCACTGAGACTCCTCTTCACCGACACTTAGATACCCTGCTGATACACTGCACTTGTTTAGCTCTGACAGCCTGTGTGATTATGTAAATGTATGTGGTTCAGCATTCACACACACAGCCACACACACACACACACACACACACACACACACACACATGCATATACACACACACACCGCACATTTGCAACAGTCCATGTATACTGGGCTGGAATCAGTAATAACAACGGATTCACAGGTGTTAGTGGAATCAGTTTATTGATTAAGGTGGGGATGCAGAGAGGTTATGGACCCGTTTGACCTCCCGATATTGATCTTTTCCTTTCCTTAATTGAACGGAGCCCTGTCTTTCTATTGAAAGGTCAGGGAAAGAGAAGAATGGTGGTGAGGTGATTTTATCCACATGAAGGAGAGAAATGGTTGATAGCCAGTGTTGTTTGTGGGAAAAGTGCAGTTACTGCATGTTCTTTATTCACTGTGATGGGAAAACTGAGTGGCATTGTTTAAAAATGTATCTTTTGAAACTCATTACAGTATCATTATATTTCTATAATAACCAGGTAATTTTAAGTTTTAATAAACATACTATCTAAAATGCATGTTTTATTATCGGAGTGCAGTAGTTCTTCAAGAAATCTCGGCATATGCAAATTGTTCTCTTGGTCCTGTGGGTGGTCTCCGAGTTTTCTCAAAAACCCAGGCATGAGTAAGTTACTTGAATGACTCCTGCTGGGAGAAGTGCACTCCTGAATCTAAATTGATGTGAGTGCAGGGGGGAGATTGTTATTTAAAAAAAAGACATTTCTACACTAGTTACTAATGTGTAAGACAACAAAGAAATCTAAAGTTTTCTTTTTTCTTTCAAGGACCTTTTCACAGGCATGCATCAGACTACAGGCCCAACTCATTTGATAAGACTCTGTCTCAAATACCACTTCTCTGTGAGGCTGTTTGTTGTTATAAATCTGACCTAGAAAGAGAAGTGAATAAATGCTAAATTATATAGTATACTATACTATATGTAGTTTTTCAATGAAATCACTTATTAAGAAATCGAACTTTTCTCTAACCTCACCTAGAAATGAAGCACACGCCTGTTTTTTCTGTTGGCTTGCATCAGCCACTATTGTGCTTCTTATGTGAGGCACTGGGTCAGGATGTAGCCCTGTGTGTGCTACCAAGCCTCTGTCAGACTACAGCGACAGCACCGCAGCTGACAACAAGCAGTCCACAAATACCACAAAACCACCGGCTCGCAGCAAAACACAGACTCCAACATAAACTCCACATATGGATAAAAACAACAATAAAGGTTTATGTGCTGAAGCTCATCAGACAAAACGAGATTCAGATGATGTCGGGTGAAAACACAGTGAACATCAGAAAGGCTGGAGTCACGGAGAGAGTAAAGTTAGCTTGCCGGCTAATGCTGAGCAATTGCTAATGTTATCCAGTGGAAAGTTGAATCGCTTCCCACATTACTTTACCAACTAACGCAACCCATAACACTATCCTGTGTACCAACGGTATTATGTCAAAGTGTTGAATGCAACACTGCAAGAAAGGATGTAATGGTACAAAGCAAACATAGAGTAATTTGTTTGATAGCCTGTAGGCTAGTGACGAAAGGAAAGTCCAGCTAACGCTAAATTAGCTCAGGTTGCTTCATAAAGTTCAATTTAGATTTATTGACGTTTTACCAATTCTACAGCTACAGTAAACAGCTTCCCCACTGTCTCAGTCACTGTAACTAACGTGACCCACAAAATATACACACTGCAACAAAACAGCGACAACAACACAGAAGAACTATCCACTAACATTACAGCAAATTGACTTACTGCAGTCTAACTGTTATAAAGTGTAGCAACATTGTCATTATAATATAGTCCAGTCTGTTTCATTATCATCCAGTACATTTAAATTAGCTGTGGTCACAGTGCTGATCCTCCAGTGAAAGATACACGGAGAGAAATGTTACTGAAAAGCGTGCAGGTGAGCGATGTATCACGTTGGCTAAATGTAGTAAATGTAACATTATCATGTAATGAGCATGGATTAGTTAATAAAAATATTACTGTAACATTGCAGTGGGAGTTTCCCTCCCTGTCTTCCTGTCTGTCTATAGTCGCTGTCACCCATGCCTTTTTTTCTGGAAGTACAATATACTGTTGGCTCGCTGAACTGTATGAAAGGTAAAAAGCCGGCGTTGATCTGCCTCTGAGCCAGAAACGTTGAAGTAACAGAGTCTGAACATTCCGCGTTTATTGTGGGATTTGAAGCGGCTGTGTTTTGGATTATACTCGCGCATGAGTTCAAGCAAGCCCGCGTACAAGCGCACGTCTGTTTGCAATCATAAAACTGCACCGCTAGTGGCCACTGAAAAGTACATATTACACATTTAATAATGTTGTTGGATATGATGATGCTGCAGTTGATAAGATACATGCCTTTGGTTTGGGAGACCCGGGTTTGATTCCCACTGCAACACATCGTTTCCCTGAGGTGTGCAGTTTCTATAGCAATTGTAAGTTGCTTTGGATAACACACCAGCTTAAAATACTTAATTAATATATTATTGCTTTGCTGTGGTTTGTTGATGTTAGCTTTATCTCCTCGTTATTTGTTGTCATAGAGACGCCACTGTT
>JAPMOB010248134.1:0-14121 GCA_029875015.1 Lepomis gibbosus
ACATATATATACATTTATATCCGAGTCCTGATCGGGAGGTAACGTCCGATTCCGATCGAGTCTGAAACAACGTGATCAGGACCAATTTCTGATCTCATGATCGGATCTGGACATCCCAACTAGTTACTTTCCACTACTGCCTATGATGAAGCCAAATTTTAAAAGCTCACCTGGTGTAATGTCCACATTAGCTTTGTGTATGATACCACGATAAGGGCAAAGGGCGCAGCAAAGCACACTGCAAAGTAAGACAGGATGTAGGAGACGTTATGAGGTTCTCGGTTGTGCCAGTCTGGTGCACAGGACGTCCCGACACCCTCCAGCTCATACCTGCCCCAGCCAAACAGGGGAGGTAAGTTCCATGCGAGGGACCACAGCCAGGATAAGGTAATACCTCCAAATGCATGCTTCTTTTGGAAGGTTATCTGCCCCAACGGCTTACATACAACAAACATCCTCTCCACTGCGATCAGAGCGACCGTGCACAGAGAGGTGATGCCTGCGGATAAGTGATGGAAAGCGATTCACATGGGAGAACAGGGACGGAACTGCTAATTGAAAAGTGCAAATTAATTTGTTCTGTGATTACATGAAAATGAAGTAAACACTGATGAATTTCTATCAAATGTTTGTCATTACAAAATAACAGGATTTAACAACAAAAGTCACAAAATTTTACAAAAGAAAGGATATTCTTGTAACGTAATTCTCTCATAACTTGTGTGAACAACTTAACCTACATTATGCTTTCTTTTCACTCACCACACAAGGACACAGCGAAGCCCTCCATCACGCAGCCTGTTCTTCCCAAGGAGAAGTACCCCTGGGCGTTGTTTACCACAGACAACACCCCTCCAGTCATGGCAGTGCCCAGGTCAGCCACAGCCATGTTCATCAGAGCGTAGTTGAGCGGCTGCCTCAGCTGCTTGTGCATGAGGGACACAATGATCACTGTAGCGTTGAGTATGATGGCCGGACCAGTGAAAATGGCCATAATTATGGAGAGAATGATGAAGCCAGTGCGTGACAGAGGGGGCTCCCCATTGGGGCCCAGGTAGGAGGAAGCATTTGGGGAAGAAACAGATGGCTGCATGGATGCAAAGCTTTAAAAAGTGGTCAGGCAGTTCTTCGTTGTCCTGGAGCTTCTAGATGTCCCAATATCTCACACCTCAACTGCTACAGCTGAGATTAAATTCCCCCGAGTCTAAGAATAAGTCCTCCAGACAGAGGCTTAACAAATAGTAATTCCTCCAAATGATGACGCTTGATCCCTCCAACCTTTTACTTGATTGTAAAGGCACTTACACATTATGACTCCAGTCCACAAAGCACGTGCAAAAGCAAAATAAACTCTATGACCAGTTACTGCATCAGTGTGCGTGAAAGATTTATCGTACAACTTAATGACATCTTTGCCACCTTTTATCTGATCTTAGAGCTCAAAGAAGTCATCCTGATGTACCACAGAAGTCCTTATCTTATTTTAATTAATAATGATTTGGTTTGCCAGCCAAGCAGTGTTTAAAGTGAAGGAAATCATATTGCAAATCCAGTACACACCGCTTACACCTGATTATAAATCATTCAGCCATCACAAACATTGCAGCACTGTAGTGATTTAATGAGTCGTTTGGCAAACCTCAATATTAAGTGTAATGTTACATGTAAAAGCAATATCATGGGTGCAACTCTACAAAATAGAAAAGACCATTTTGTAAACTTGTTTATTATTTTGTCCATTCCCTGTAGTGTTATGATTCAAGCAGCATACTCTATATGCATTGTGTAAATGAGCATTTGACGGCCAGTGTGTAAATATTAGTTTCTGTTTGAGCACTTCCCTTACTATTTATGTATGACAGATGACTTTTGCTTAAGTAAAGGACATGTCCCTGCAGTGAGATCCCATTTAACCCCGGTATTCCTCAAATGGTTTAGTAACTGGTTAAGCTTTTATGTACTCAATGCAATGTGCTGTCTGGACTCAGGATCATTGTGATGTGCTATAAATAAGTCTCTACTAAACATGTTACCAAACACTGAGTCAGATGCAAAGTTACACACAGGATACCAACAACAAGCAGAGATATGAGGGTACTTTGAAAAGTGAAATATGTTTGAAGCTTAGGGTCAAGTCTGGATGGTAAGAACTAACTAACTACAGTGTTTTGCTGCTGCATCCTTCATTCTTCAATCAAACACACTGTAGGTTTTGAGTCTTGAAAACAGGTGATGTGAATGTATCAAGGGGTCAATAGGTCTGTACATGTGTAAGAGCAATGAACAATACTGTATATGGTACACTGAGGTGCAATCTTTCTACAGTCACAGCTCAATGGATAAGAATAAGTTGACTATTGTAGGTGGTCTGAGGTGAATTATCCCCCGCTGCTGAGGGCATGAGGGGAAGTTAATCCCTGGACTTAACATGACAACAGGTGTCCGATGTTTAACCTTCTAAGAGGTTTATGTCCAATCAAGTCAAGACAGAGATTACAACTGTTTGGGGTGAGAGTTCAACAGCAGTCTGGTTTTATGTCTGGAACAATGCCTTTAATTTTGATAAATTTGAAATGACAAATGATTGGGGGGTCAATTTACCTCAATATTTCCTCACTGTCATTGTTTTCAGAAGTCTGAACATTTACTGTTTCCAAGAAACTACATGTTTCTTGAGTCTAAATAATATAAGCCAAGGTCTACTAACTTTTCCAGGAGCATGCCTTTAGAGGTTTAAAGGTGCTGTAGAATGCTCATTTTCAGGTTCATAGGTTTATATGTTACTGGTTAGCTTTAGCAGCTTACTACAACAGTTTTCAATTCTGTGGCACATTTAAATATTTTTCCTGGGCTCTACAAAGAAAGCTGTAGCTTCATCGTTCTGAATTGTTCTGTCAAACTACAATTTCAAGGTTGAAACAGAGTTACACTTAGCCAACAAGAACTCCTGCTATGGATTAAATAACTGCTACTGAGCGTGCATGTCAACATATTAATCTCCATGACAACTAAGCAAACTCCACTCCTTGATGAAGTCTGTGCAATATGGTTCAAATATAAATAAGAAAAAAGCTTGTAAGTTGACCTAAGTTGAGGTTGTTTTTCTTCAACTTTAAATGTGTTTGAACATACAGACAGCCACTGTGCTGCAAACCAAATTCAGCAGCATGGAGAGCAGCTGAAGGCCTGAGAGGCTTGAAAAAGTAATAATGCTGAGAGTGAATAAAACAGTGCTCCCAGTGTACATTCTTCCTTGATCATGTGCTACTTTCAGCAGCTAATTTTGCCCCCTTCACTCAAGAATGTGTTTTACTTATTGTAACTTCAGTTAAATGTCTGTCCTTCACTGTGCAGAATTGTGTAAGTACAGAGTTTAACACTAGAAGGCTTCAAATTCTGTTGAGGGGGGAACGTTTCACTGAGATTACTTTAAATCTGAGTGTAGGATGTGTAGGCACCAGCATGTGTTTATGTGTGTGTCATCAAAACTGGCTTGGAGGCCAGCCATGGTCCAGGATGGAAATTACGCAAAGTGTGTTGTGAAAACCTGAAAGCTCCAGTGCACACGTGCTGAGAATGGACTGTTTTGGAGACATCTTGTCTTGTGATCTAAATGTTTGAAATAAAAAACATCTGCATTTTTTTCAATGAGAGAGAATTCTAAGATTTTTTTTTTATTTCGTATGTGTATTCTTAATTTAGAGGTTTCTTAATTGGTACTAAAACTTGTCAGTTGGGGAATCCTTTAAATTGTTCTCACTTTGGAAGCTGCTGAACCCCATTCAAATGCACTAAAAGTCATAGGTGTCATTTACAGTGGGGACGCAGGGGACATGTTCCCACCACTTTTTGAAATGGCAGATTTTGTCCCCACCACTTTTTAAAAACATAATTTGTTAAAAAAAATGTTCTGAATATATAGCTTGCAGTTAAATAACAAATGAAAATGTCTTTAGAAAGGTTTATTTGCATATTAAGAAAACATGCAATGCAATTAAATTATAGAAGAAATAAACGTTCATTGTCCAAAAAAGGAACTTAAACTAAAAAAAACAAGCTACTGATTATAAAATGACCCAAAAAACGTGTATGCACCAATAAGTAACTTTAACAACTCCTTGACACAGTTTCTTTTTGGCCAAGTATCCCATTCTCTCCCTTTGAACATGACAAAAGAGGAGTGAAGACTAAATCATGCCTACATATGTGCTGCCTCAGCAGGGATGATATTACATAAGTAAAGTTGATCTACAGGAGAAACAGATCTGAAAGCAACACAGAATGCCTCAGAGCTGCACTGCTTTATATTCTGTTATATTTATATATCTTGAAATGTCACGTGCCACCAGAATTTTGTGTTTCCTTTTACATAAATAAAAAAATTTCCACCATAAGTGCAGAAACTTTCACCAAAATGTAGGAAATGAAGTTTTTAATGATCAAAATGGGGGAGGTCCCCTCATACTCCCTGCTCATTTATCTCAGTATTGAGGATATCTTTAAAACATTTTTTAAGGATCTTTTTGTCTCGTTCTTGTGAACCTAATATTGCATATTTTGATGTCTCACAAACTAAGTGTCTCTTCACACCCCTAATCTGAGCCCCTATGTCCCCATCACTTTTCAACACAAAGTGATGCTCTTGCTAAAAGTATAAATTTAGTACCAGAGTACAATGGTTTGACTGCTGCATGACCAGTGATTTGCAGCACTGTTTGTGCTTGTGAGAAATATTTATTTTAGTGCATTTGAAAGGGTTCCAGTAGCTTCCAAAGTGAGGACAATTTTAACGATTCCCCTCCAGACATGTTTTAAGACCTATAGAGTAGCTAACATCTAAAGTGTGTCTGAAATGTTTTTCCCCCAAAAGAAATCAAAGTTTCTCCCTCCTTGGAAAAAAATCCATGCAATTTTTCACACAAGATGTCTCCTACTTTACTTAAAAGTCCATTCTCTGCTGTGAGCACTGGAGGTTTCAGGATTCCATACTGAACCATGATTGGCCTCCAACCTAGTTGTGATGCCACACAATCATGCTGGTACCTAAATGTAATCAAACCGTCGCACTCTAGGCACTAAATTTAAACTTCCTTATGGAGCATATGGCCCTACTAATGTGTTTATTTGACCTGCACTGTGTGGGTGGAGGTCGTGACATTATTAAAGAGATTACATCAATTGTAGACTGTGGTTTGTTCATCCTCCTGCTGTGCATGAAGGTGTTGTGGTGCAAAGTCCTGAAGCAAGCAAAACACATCCCTTGCTCAAGGACACTTCAGCAGGACTTGAGAAACCTGCGTGCCTTCAAGTAGGAGAATAAAACTAGACGTCGTTTTTCAGTATAGTGACAGAGAACTGCTTTTATTCGCCGTCGATAGTTAATTAAAGCATTCGAGGCGTTGAGAGCGAGGAGACTGGATGATATTGTCCGTCACCCCAACATGCAGGCACCTTATCGGCACGTCCCAGACAGTAAGGTATCCTCACAACTTTGATGTACGATGCAATTACTAAACTAATAAAAGCCTCAAGTCGAAACACGGTTCCTGTGGTGGTGGTGGTGGAGGGGTGGAGAGGTGGAGAGGTGGTGCATCAACCCGCCTGCTGCCTTGACAACATTATCGCTTCCTAATCAGCAGTATAGAGAGGCTGCCGGTCTAATAGCAAGCAGTGATGAATATGGCGCCCTGAGCAGATCTGTGTCTTAAAAGGGGTGGGGTTTCCTTGCTCCAGAGTTCACTACACTTTAATTCCTGAAATAATCTCTGGGGTCCACGTGGAAAAGTTGCTGGTGAGTGGCATGACGTCATTGGTCAAAGTGATTTATGATTGGACTCCAGTCAACCACAGAAAAAGCCACAAAGTTATCAGGAGATTTTGCTCCAATATTTGCTCATTGACACGTATCTCTCTCTCTCTGGTTGTTTTGTTATATCTTAACTCAGTGTGGCCATTGAGTGCACATATCTTCCCAAATCCAAAGGATTAACACCATAAACTATTTTATTTATTTATTATTGCGCTACTGGCATTGCGGAAGCCTTCATCTGCAGTCTCATTATCGCCTACAGAGCCATTTTATGTCAGGAATCTCCCCTTAGTCTGCGCTTATTTTAACCATCATATTCTAAAGAAGACATTATGTCATGCACCTCATGGTCACATTTCATTTATAGCCTACTACAAACACACGCTTTCACGGTTTTTGTGAGTGCAGATTGGAGACTATACAGCGCAGTACAATAATGCAGCGTCAGCTGAACAACTTTAGTCGACAGGAGAGAAGTGAGTCGCAGAGGGAAGCCAAAGTTCATTATCTGAGCATTTTGCAGATGAATTTCATTTTCTCTAGTAGCTCTGTGGCCGATAGCCTACTGTGCACGCTGCTTTTCTCTGTTAACCACTGACCGGAGGAACCCCTTCTTCGTCTCCGGAAATCATATTTTGCCCACTTCACCTCGAACAGGCAGACGACACGTTCTTTCCAGGAATAAAGCTCCGTGATTGTTGCAGCAGAAGAGAGCCGGCTGAGATGGGGTTTCCTTTACAGAGAGAGTAGCAGAGGATGGAGGCTGGAGAGTGATCCCCCCCCCTCTCTCTTTCTCTCTCTCTCTCTCTCTCTCTCTCTCTCTCTCTCTCTCTTCCCACTTGAATACAGTAGAGTACGTGCTGACAGTACCGCGGCTGGAGACGGTGCACCAGCGTCCAGCAGTCCAACAAGGTGCTGGGACGGGATTTTACTGTACAGATATTTTTTATAAACAGAGCTGAACATGCTGGGGGACTGGAGGATCCCGTTCTCGCACATGTGCAGCACCAGCCTCCTTCTGCTCTGGATCCTTGTCGGCTTGAATGTGGTGGAGGTGGCGGGGTCCCAGCAAGGGATCCCTCTGTCAGTGTGAGTGAGAAGCAGCTCTGCAACTTTCGCACGGAATTAATTAATTTCCTATGTTGGTATTTTACAGACTGGAAATCTAGAGGCGTTTTTAAAATTACTTTTTTTAGATTTAAATTCATTTTAAGATGATTAACAGGTTCCAGTTACAGGGATACTAAAGGCATTTCTTCTGCATTCTTGTAAGTCTTGGCTACTATGTGGAATTTAGTTTAACCACAGATCTCTCTTTGCGTTCTCCCACACATGCCATATTATAGTTTTAACTGACCACTTATTTGTAGAGCAATACTGTTGAGATATGATTTCAGCAAATAAGCAGCATTGTTAATAAAAATCACAGAAGGTGGGCAAATTCTAAATAGAGCATGTTGATTAAACTGCTAAAGCGAAGAGGTTAAGACTACATCTGCCTCTGTAGGCAGACTACAGTTTGTCTTATTTTGTTGATTATTGCATTATATATAATCAATACATTGTCAACTATAATTAGACTATATGTGTTATTAACAAATCAGAAATAGTTAGCGTAACCTGTATGGTTTTGCCAATAGCAAGACATTTTATATCTCATGGACTATTTTAAAAGGCACCTTTTGTCTCAAGCTTTTTTTTTCATGAATGATATTTTACATTGATAAAGAACATGTCATTTTTGATTAGTTTTACAAACTTACAAAATCCTGCAGACCTTTATGGGGCACAATCTTACAATTCCCAGCTGTCTGCATTTAATACCAATAACGAAAAAAATGTATAGATCAGATTGCAGAAGATTGGGAGACTTGTTAAAATTAGAAAACCTTCTACTTGCGGAATCTTTTCTGCAGGATTTGTAGTTATACCTACAACAATTTAATCACAAGACTTTGGAAAATCAAGAATACACGTCTAAGATGTCAATGCAGATTCAAACAGTTAAACTCACCCTAGTTAACACTCCTGTATGAGTGTAAACATGAGTTACATATTTCTAAACTCTATGCACAAACTAATGTTTAATGTTTGTTAGATTACATTTAAAAAATCAAATTAGATTAAATAATTTCATTGGGACTCTTTCTGAAACTTGTGCATAAATACCTCTTAGCCTAAAAGTTGGTTCTGTAGGTGAGGACAGTTTGACTAAGGCGCATAACTTCATTTACTTTACTAAATGTAGTTTTACTGAATTTTTCAATCCCTAAAACAAGACACACTCTTAAAGCAGCATCTATGTTTTGTGTAGGACGGTCACATTCAGCATTTTACATTTCAGGTACAGTATTTTGCTGCCACACTTAGCTAGAATCATTTGCAGTTTAATAGAAGACACTCCAATAAGTGCAGTATAGATCATCAAAAGCACAAGCAATCATCTTTCAAGACAGTGAAGGTCAGGGACGCTGGGCCTTGATGATAATCTTTTGACTGATCGTGTCAAAAAAAAAAGAAAAGCTGAAATAAAAAAAGGACAGCTGAGGGGGTGTTTAAAAGCAGCTGGGGTGACCAGAGGACAGGGAGCACTCATTGGGGAGAAGGTGAAAACAGATTTAAACCTACAAACATGACTGCTGCTCAAAATTCTCATATAATTAATAGTTATAATGGTTTCATATGTGTTTTTTGTAATACCATATTTAAACATAATAGCTTAAATGCACTTTTGATTAATTTATTTAATTGTCTACCTCGATGTGCATTTATTTTTATGTTTTTATGTTAGTTTTTCTATAATATTTAGGACACTGTGGGATAAACTGTCATTTGTCTGTTTTTGTGTTTTAGCGTAAAGCTCTGGGCCTCAGCATTTGGTGGAGAAATTAAATCCATTTCTGCAAAATATTCTGGATCTCAACTACTGCAAAAGGTATTCTTATTTGCCACTCTTGTGCGAACACAAAGGCATTTTCCCTTTGTCTGATGGTCATGTAGTTACACACACTGTACGCAGTAATGCTGTATTCCCTGTGTAATGGCTGCAGAGACATTTTGGTGTCTCAGCTGAATGCTGAGCCTGCTATTTTAGAGAAGACTCAGGTGTGTTTAGCAGAGAAAGAGCTCCATATTTCTCTATGTTTGTGTGTGTGTGTGTGTGTGTGTGTGTGTGTTTGTACTCGATACGGACCATTAACCACAGCTCTGATTCTCCTCTCATCTCATGTCTCCGGTTAACTCTCTGGAGTCAAGAGTTTCAACCTCTGGATATGAATGTGACAAGGAGACAAATTGAATTAGAGTGCAGTTGTGTTCGATAGTGGGTGATGGGGGGTTGATATGATGAACAAGTGAAATCAACAGAGAATGAGCGATGACCCTGTGCAATAAATTTAACTTTCCGACCACTTGACGTCAACGGTGGGCTCTGTATTCACAGGCCTCGAGTCATTTGAGTCACTGTTTTTAAGTCTCATGTTAAATTTATATATAGATGTGTGTAATATTAGTGATTATAGACACTTTACCTTCATGCCTTATGGCATTTAATCCCAATGATGAAATTAAATTAAACCCCTACCCCGTAGGTAGGTAAGCAGGAAGACAACTTTCACTTTACAAAACAAGAGAAAAGAAAAAACCACAAGAGATGCATTAGGTGATAAAAACATGGACACAGACTGCACAAGCCAGAAAAATATCGAGTTTTCACATGAAGTTATTATCACATGAAAGAAGCACTGCATGTGGAAAAGTAATTCCCACTCTCTGGGATGGTTTTACATATGTACAAGCTATATGATAGTTAGACCATGTGAAATAATCAAACCCAGCACACCGTGTCTTTAAGTCTGCGTCATTACATCAAAAGTAAATGTTTTGGAAATCATTGAGATGCATGAAAATTCATACACACTTCCGTTAAATTCAGCCATATTTAATGTATTTTTTTTAAACTGTAGGATCTGCAATAGAATTGAAAATGAAACTATGTGGGTCTGACAAAAGTTTTGCCATAACATGAGTTTGTCACAATGGACCCATGAGAAGGTTTGTGGGTTGAAGATTAAACCCTCATGAGGGATGTGCACCTATATATCCATCTGTCACACCTCCGACATAAGCACTTCAGGTTATATACACACTGGGGGAAAAAGGGATTTTAAGAAGGTTACAAACTTAAATGTCTCAGGTCTTGTTTCTGTCTACTCAGCACTAAAAACTTTTTTACTTGTCAGGTTGAACATAATGCTTTGTTTGGTCTTAGATTTTGAGTAAATACAGTGAAAAGACCAGTGCAGGGTTTAAATCATAGGGTTGTAGGACACAGTTTGTTGTGAGGCTGTTGTTTGCGGTGCATGTTAAATTGAATTGCACTATACTGAGAGGGGTTTCAATCACATTTACATATGGAAGTACACAAATGTTGGACACAAATTGATGCATTTCTCATTTAAACTAAAGCCTCAATTTACCAAAGAATTGAATCAATGCCTCTCTGACCACTGAGTTTATTTGTCATTTGAGTTGTTTTTTATCATAGAACTACATTACAGTGGATGGTGGTTTCTCTTTTTCTGGTCACTCACTGAAAGTAGCATCCATTTTACTCGTGTACAGTATGGCCTTTTCAACTGTAGGTTAAGTTTACCACATGAACTTGCTACACACATACCACATACTTGTTAACCTCTGCATTTGACCCATCCTCACTATTTTAGGAGCTGTGGGCTATCACAGCGCCACGTCCGGGAACCAACTCCAGTTCTGAGGCCAGTGCCTCGGCCAAGGGCAATAGCAGGATTAATCCTAAAAACACAGCTGCATGTCTTGGAGCGTGGGAGGAAAGCGGAACAACCAGAGGAACTCCACGCAAACATGGGGAGAGCGTTCAAACTGCATATAGAAAGCGGCTCCTGGGTCCAAACCTTGGACCTCCTTGCTCTGAGGTGACATTTCCTTAATATAAGATAAGTTTTAAGTTTCAAACGTGTGGTGGAAGCTGAAACGCCATCCTTCCATTTGTTACCAAATATGCATTTCATCTCTGTACAAAAACATTTTGCAATATGCCCTGAAGATCTGTTCCTTTTTTTGTGTGTATGTAAGCACTTTGCTTGTGTTCCTGTTCATGGAGGCATGTCTGGAGAGAGCAGTGCCGAACCAGTCAGCACAAAGCAGTGAGCTGTGAGGTAGATGACGGGTCGTTAGGGGCTGGTCATTAAGGCTGATCATTAGATGCATTTATGGTGAATTACCAGATTTTTACTACAATTTCTGCAAAGAGGGGAAACACCGGGGCTCTTCAGGCTCCCAGCAGGCTGGCAGGCAGGCAGGCCTCGCTCCTGCATAGGTCATTACTCTAATCAATAATCATGATCAGTGCTTTTGATGGATGGGGCTTCACCTCCTCTTGATGACTGGAGGAGTGTGAGGGAGGAGGAGAAGGGACTGGGGACATGGGGTGTTGAGGCGGGGAGGACAGGCGTGAAATGAACTGTTCTGCTCCACTGCGAGCCCACACTCTTCCTTTCAGTAGGTAATTTGTCGCCTCATGTACTGGTGTGTGTGTGTGTGTGTGTCTGTGTGTGTGTGTGATTTTGTGTGCGTCTTGTCCATACAATGTTTGAATGTGTGCTATGAGCATAGCGTGCCTCGTGTTTATTTTTAGATAAGGTTATTGGAAGTGTGTGTGATGTGGCTGACTGGACAACGTGAGAGGACCAGGTTTTTGTTTTTTGACGTGTACATGTGTGTGTCGGGCAGGTGTGGTATTATGCAATGCTATATTCCTCCGAGCTGTGGCGAGCTTTGTTCTGTATCACTGGAGGTCCTGTGCATCCAGCAGAATCAGCATTATGTGAGGTGTAGTTCATTACCCAGAATCGCCCAAGCTTGACACGTTATTATCTTTCTCCTGTGCTTTGACTCCATTTCAATTACCCTCTTACCATGCATAGCCTTCAGATCCACACCGCCCACCCCACACACACCCTCCCCCAACATGGCCATCTCTAGCCAATCAGAGAGAAAGAATCAGCATGTGCAGCCAATGACTGAGACTGGATAAAGACGATCAATCATTCTGCGTTGCAGTGAGGGTTTTATCATCGGTTCATCTGAGACTGGCTGCATGCAGCTTGTCAGCCAACTTGTGAAGGCTTATAAGCCTTGTTTAACAATTCCCCACCTCTCTGAAATGGGATGCATTGAAACAATAGCACTCTGAAATGCCACAGAACACACACACCTACACACAGCGAGAGAGAAAAAGATGATGATGATTATTGTAAGGTTTTTTTCTTGTCTTAGGAAGTGGACATTTAAGGCACTCCTAATGGGTTAATCAACCAGTTTGCAGTTTTCCTGCAAGCCGCTATTATAACGTATACAGTTGCTCTGTGTCAATGCCACTCTTTTGTTTCTGGTTGTTTTCAGAAATATAAAGAATTTGAAAAGTCAGTCAGAGTAGAAGAAATTGATGGTGTGAAACTGGTCAAAAACCTGGCTGTGAAGATGGAGGAAGTGTTCAGGAAAAAAGCAGAGGCCACCAGGGTAGGTAAAATATTAAATATGTTTGGAAGAGATCATTTTATTCTGTATTTTTATTTTTTTATTCTGTTTTAGTGGAAAAGAGGGACTGTAAGTTAATTAATTATCAGCTGGGGCAACTACTACATCAAAATTAAGTAGTAGCCAATAGCACTCAATTTAAGTTTTGATTTTTAATGGTGCACACACCTGAGAAAGAAGCGCTGTCTTTGGGTGTCAAACACGACCAGCCACCATGTGATTGGTTTAGTCATGACAGACAGTCTGACATCTCATCATCTAATTCATCTTTATTTTATCATTTGGAATCTGGGGTGGGGTGACAATAATTGCAGTCCCTCAGCACTCACTGAGGCTGTGGTTGAAGTAACATTTTGTTGAGTTTGCCATAATTTTGCCATCAGCCTGTACTTCAATGTTTTTGTTAAGATGTTAGGGTTTTGATATATTAGTTTTTTATATGGTTTAAACATATTAGTTTTGATATTAGGGTGTTGCAATGTTTTCAAAGAAAAGTAAATATGGGGAGGGTCTTGGTTTACTCCCTACTCCAGCAGGAATTATTTTTACAGTCCCTAAATCACTAAATTAAGCAGATTAGTCAGTTGGAAAAGCAAACTATTGTGCAATGTTTAAAGATCAAATTTGTACTTAATGTTGATGTAAAAAGCCCATCAGGAATATGGTCTTGCATGTAATTTATTACAGTCCAGGCCTGAGCAGCAGCCTGTCTGTGACCTCAGTGCAGAGGAGCTTGTAACCATTTTAATGCTGCACCTCGCAGGAACTGCTGGGAAATGATAACGTTTATCTCCCCCAGCCTGATCCCATGTGTGCGACGTTTCAGGACAATTCAGCCTATAAATTACACTCATAGAAAAAACGTTCGGTTTCATAAACATGATTTCATTTCGTGAGAAGCATCAACATGTTAAATTGACGTTTTTGAAAAATATGTGTCAACAAAACAAGGCACAAATTTGTGGGGAAATTATTTTTATTTAAGCCTACATCAGCACAGGTGTGATAAATCCTAATCTGATGGCGTCATCACATTTCTCTACATTGAAAAGCGAGTTTAAAAGAGGTAGTGACCTTAATAAAGCCCTGAAAGCGAGGTGTTCCGCACAAACCTGCAAAAGTAGCTATCCCCCGCCTAAATCAGTAGCCTAACCATTATATTTATTTCATGTTGGGTTTTTTTATTTGACAACTGCTGACGACGTGAGAACTCACCATGAGGTCAATTGAATTTGGCCACCACCGCTCAGCTGTCGGGGAAAAAAGTTGTGTTTATACTGTATAGCCTAGCAGTTATTTTGACACATGTGACAGATGCTAATTACCTGCTTGGCTCCGAAGGCGAGAGTGATTGTGAAGTTCACGTGCATTTCCCTGGAAACACAGAGCCAAGCACTTTTTCCAGAATCAAGATATTACTAGAGTTATTACAAAAGCTAGCGCTGCTTTGGTACACGGCATGAAATCCTGCTCCAACCAGCGTCCATCAATCATCCAACAGCGGCACTCCACAGTAGTGCCCTACATTTTATGCATATTTTTGCCCTTAAAAATAAGGACTGCCAAGGAGGGAAACAGTTCTGGCAAAATCATGTTACCTTAACACAAAATCTGGACATGCTGTTGATCACATCCACAGATTAATCTAAAGCATTCGGTCCTCGATCATGTTCCATGTTCCATGATCGAGGACCGAGGACATGTTCAATGAAAAGACATGTTCAATGGAAAGACAT
>JAPMOB010248137.1:0-14359 GCA_029875015.1 Lepomis gibbosus
TCCTTTACAAGCCTACTAATTCCACTTCAGGCCACATCATCAAGACAAAAGCATTTCTTTGGAGACACACAGGGCTTTTTTTTCTTTTTTTTTCCCTTATATGATCTTTTTGTGTGTTTGGTGTACAATATTCATGTTCACATAATTTGACCTAAAAAGTACATACACATGACCTTTCAAATTCTTGAAGCTCTTTGTGTTTTGTCTTATGAATGTAAATGAAAGAGTAATAAATTCAAATATTAAAACAAATATAAACACAATAAAACAAAAGGCCAATCGACGACATAAGAAGTTGTCACCTGAATGTGTCTAACGAATAGTGCTGCTGTTAATAATTAACAATGTGTATAAAACCACTGTGCTGTTGAATTTCACTTGCAGCCTTCTGATGGCTCATTGCACTGGAAGACCTACAGTATATTCACTAGAAACCCAATAAAATGTTTGGATCTCCTGCTCCTTTAATTAACCCAGCTAGTGCTTCCTTGTAGCACGGCAAGCTGAATTTACTCACCACAGATAGAAATGTCCAGTTCAGTACCGCCGCGCCCATTATGGACCAAAATGGGGACTAGCAGCTTTTCCATACTGTTGGTGGTCCAAAACACACCAGCTTGCCAACCTGTGGCCTGAACGCTGTCTTCTCTTTCATTTCTCGCTTTCATAGCACGCCTGCTCAGGGGGTTTCCAACACTGAACTTATGTTGAGTTTGTCAGTTATTTTTAGACTTAGTCCTGAGATCAAAGATTTTCTTAGTCAAAGAAAACACTTAAGATATGAGTCTATATCTAGACCAATAATGAGCATTTTAGTTAAACTTCAGCAGACTGCTTGTGGATTATATTTCATCCAAATAGATTTTGAACTAAAAACTGGTTCTGAAAATTGGCCAGTGTGTTGACAGAAAATCGATTTTCCTTACATTTAGCCTTTTATGCATGTAATTCTATTATTACTATTATAATGTTTTATAATGGGGGATGGGGGGGTATAGCAGAAACACACTCTGCACAGGCTTTGAATATGCAGATAGGATACAATAGTACAGTATTCGCCTTCACTGTCTCCCTTTGGAGAAATTTGTTTTGGGCATTCAGCGTCTGTTAGCACACAACGATCACAACCATCTCACACGAATAACATTTAACAGCTAATCAACATGCACAATACATAACAGTGCAATAGCATTTAACAGCTATCTTCCCACACAGCCACATGGTCACAACATTTGAAACTGAGATTACTTCATAAGACCCAACAGTTGCACTTTCACTCTCAACAAGGTAGATATTGCACAATAATGCATCCATTCATGTATGAATACATGAGTACAGAAGGATGTGTTTTGGGTCACCTGGGATTTGATCACTGCTTCCTCTCTGGTTCCTCAAATATCTACTGAATTGAAGATGGGGACAGCATACAAATTATTTTTTCAGCTCTTTTGAATAGGCTTTAGAGTTGTGATTTCCATTTGCCAATCTGTTTACCAAACCATGTACTGCCATTTCAAATAATGGATTCAATGACTGCCCTGTAAAACAGAAGCTTGATGCCCTTGTCCACTCCATTGACCTGAGCCTTCGCAAATAATGTAAATACCGGTTAATTTGTAAGCAGACATACTCCACATGCTGAGCCCATTGCAACTGCATAATAGGAGAAATGGAAGAGCAGTAGGGGTATTTTTTGAGTTCATTGGAGAACCTTAGTGGAGGCTTTTCCTGAGCTTTTCCTGATTCGAACCCTGTTCCATCGTTTAAAGAGCAACGACACCGCCGCTGCAAACTCAAAGGTGCTGTAACAAAGAATGATAGCATGAAAATCTAATCTAAAACATCTAATTATTAAATAAATATTTGGTACTCTTCCTTTTTCAAGACTTCAAGACTTGTGAGGAAGGGAGAGGGGCGGGCTTGAGCGACACAACGACTGTCACTCAGGGCTCACGTTCACTGCGTGAGCAAATCACTGAACATGCACTGTTCCCTCACAGCAGGTCCGTGCAGACAACAAACAAGTATTTACATACGGCTGTTCCCAAAATGGATGTTGCTGCTGCTGCTCATATTACTGGAGGTGATCTGTGACTAGATAAGGGTAATAAATATAAATATATGATATAATGGTGGCGTGGCAACTTCCTCTCGCTGCTACTGACATCAAGCACCCTGTTAGTGTGTGACCTCCCTGTAGTAACAGTCCAGTCTTTTGCCTGGAGGAAGAGCTGCCTTGAACAAAAGTTCTGTTTTCTCTCTTTTAATGTAAGATTATATGAAAGTGTTATGGGTGTGAGGAGCTAACTATTTTAGTAAACTCAGTTTTTAACAAACTGTGTTTGTCACCTTTATTGTTTATTGTAAATATTTTGTTTTGTTTACTTTGTTTGTTTCCCCTGGAAAGAAACTTTTGTTTCTGTTGTAAATAGCTGTGTTTGCTTTGGTGTTAAGTAACAGTTTGACTTTTTTTAAGTAAATTTTTGCTTTTTTTAACAGTTTGGTTGTTTTCTTTTCATTAATTCGTTTTGTATCTAAATTGTTTGTCTTTATGGTTTTAAATGGTATGCATGTTGTGAAAACCCTTTTAACCCTTTGGTGCAGACACTATGCAAACCCCTTCTAAAGCACTGTTATAGAATATTCTTAGGGGGCTTAATTGATGTAACAGGGCAAGGTAAGAAGGTCTAGCTTGGAGTCATTAGCTGACCCACATGTGTTCACTGACCTTCTGGCTCTTATTTCTCACGTGTAACTGTCCTTGTTAGGGAGACATTAGTTAGACTAATAAGGTAGAGACAGTAGCTCAGGTGTCAGGCTAGCAGATGTTCTCGTGTTCTCTGAGATTCTGACAAGGTTGAGCCTTACAAGAATGTTTACAAGAACATACTGGACCCACAGATTAGAGTACAACTCAAGTATAGTAATATATTCCAATATGACGAAGCATTGGAGTCTAAACATCAGATAGTTTTGTTGTTCTAGGTAAAGTCCAGCTAAAGATGACCTAACTGGAAAACCTACAGGCACTAGGGGGAAGAGATAAACATAAAAGGTACCAAAAGTTGTTATCCTCCAGATCTTTGTCTTGACATTTGACATGTTCACATGATGTGTGCTGGCACTGTCTCTCCTCGCTCAATAAACCATGCTATGGTAAATCTTCATCAGTCTCTGAAACTTCTTCACATCTAAACCTGGCTCGCAATAATTCTTCAACATGCACAACATAGGTTAAAAAATGACATTTCTCTTTCTCACTAGTAATGGGTGTCAAGGTCAAGGTAACCTTAATAACCGTAATATTCAAACATTATGTAGGCCTACAGTTATCATTCACAATGAATCTAATATTTTATTAGGTAAAACAATTGTAATATAGACTTACATGCATCAAATGTGCAAAAGCAGCCGTGTTCAGTTATGAAATGTGTGGCAGCTGAATACTATAGTGCAGTACATATGGTATGTTCCTAATTGCAACATTTACAGATTTTAAAAGTTCCTATCAAATTCCATAGTTATGGGTTATTTTGGGTGTAAAATTGATGTAGAAATACAACAACTATTTGCAGAAAGAAGTTGATTTGTGATAATCAAAACAAAATGTAATGAAACGATGAAATGTGAATGTGAAATGATTTCACAAGATATAGCAAAGAAACACCCAGCCATGCAAAACATTACATAGGAGGTCATTTTTGACCCATATCGTACATTAGAAGGGTAAGGGTGATACAAAATGATTTTTATTCAAAAAGTAAGAAGGAAAAATGACAATAATGACTTGTTATGATCCAAAACAAGTCAATAGGAATAGCTGGAATACTGTATGATGAAATTAATTTATTGCAAATATATAAAATCTAAAAACTCAGTCTGGTTACTTTTGAACCATGTTGTGCACCAAAGGCTTAAAAACTAAATGGTAATATAAAATTAACCTTTTTGTGAATTTATCAGTTTTGGCTGTGATATTTATATTTATTTCTTGGGGTGAAATGCCCAGGGTGGCGTAGTTAGGGTTAATATTGCAGGTCTTATTGTTAATGTGCGCATTCTCAGTGAGGGCACCAAACATTCCCCCTTGCTACATATTCTTTGCAGATAGTTTTAGCCGCAGGGCTTCTCTCCAGGCAATACTTTTTCTTTCTGCATTTGGAATTAGTCCAACTGCTGTTGCCATCAGGTAGTTTTCCCATCACCAGCTCACGTTGGTCAGGTTCTAGGGTTTGTACTGTAGCTAGCCCAAGCCTTTATTACTCAGTTGAAGACGTTTTGCTGGTATGTAAAAGTTACCGGGAAGATAATTTGGGCATCCTGGAGGAGGAATGTACAGCCATCAGAGACAAAATAGAGATTTGGATTACATGATTATTTGAAAAAAAAAAAGATGTAATTTCTTCTCCTCTAAACAAAGATAATAAAGAGATTGGTTAATGTTTTATTTTTAAATTCCATTTTAGTTTACCGCTTTTTTTGTGAATATTATATGGAGTTATAGTCAGCTGTTTAACAAAGTCAGTTTAGTCTTGTCCTCTTTCAATGTTATTAAGACCACTGTACATTGAACTGTGTCTTTTTTTTTGAATAGCAGATTGTGACTTCTCACCTGAAAATAAAATGTAGCTTAAGTTAAATGCAAGTTACTTTTCATTTAACATTAAGTTATACATTATGTGAAACTGCTCTTCTCAGTAGTCAGTAAGCCACATCCTGTGTGTGTGTGTGTGTGTGTGTGTGTGTGTGTGTGTGATCTGGAGAAGGATTTGTTATGGTAACAACGAAAGCCTAATAGAACTTCTGTGTCTTTCAGAGATTAGTCTAAATTTTTACATTACAAAGTTGGCTTGCCACAAAAGAGGCGTTTATAAAGAATGAAGAAGTGGGAGGATGAAACAACCATCCCCATTAATACAAATCAGAAGAAGAGAACACAAGCACTTCTTAAAGGCAGAAGGTTTCTCATGTTAAAAGAGAAAAAAAAGCCTTGCCTTGCTCAATAAAAAACTGAATCACAAAAGTTATGCTCCAATTGTTTCAATGAATACCTGATATTCTACAATGAGCGTTCCAAATGCCAACTATCTGAAATGAAGCACTGCCAGTATGCTTGATTAACCAGGGAAGGTGCCAAGCTGCCAAGGACATCATACCTAAGACAGAGAACTACATGCTCAGACTTTGTTACTACCTCACAGTCAGAAATATTGAGATAGAATATTAACACCAGGACGTGATCCATGAGTCTGATCTCTTACAGTGTTCACTTCTTGCTCAACGAAAAAAAGGGCCTGCCACTGTCAGCAGTTTGTTATGGGTGGATATTTCTCTTTTACTCTCTCTGCCTCTCATTCTTTCCCACACACACCCATAAATTTAGACACACATATATAGATATAGAGAGATATAGAGTTTTAGTCATCATTGCCTTTTATGGTAAAAGCTTCAATATGGTGCTGATACCAGAGAGATGAATGCCTTTATGGGTGGCATCTCCTCACTAAGACTCTCGTTGGATAAATCAGGAAAATACACCACCTAGTGGTAAAGACTACCCAATGTTTTCATCCTATTACAGTATACTGCCATTTTATACTCAACCTACATACAACCTACTAGAAAAGGATCGCACGCATTTATGGTGCCCTTTATCGTAAATCGAAATTATGGGCTGCAGTTCAACAGGATAATGTGTGACAAGCTGAGACTATACACAGAATTACCCACGAGAACGGGCGTCATTAAAGTTGGTAGGGACAATAAACAAAAAAATTCTCAAGAGCAATTTCTTAAGGGGATACAAATGATACAGCCAAAATTGCATGTACACATAAGTCTTATATTTTTCGGGCCAACAACACAAAGCAAGTTGTTCAGACTTAAGGTTCATCTTGCGGTCATATTATCTTAATTAACTTACATAGTACTTTAGGTTTATTCTGGGACAGAGGATGTCTCTTACTTAGGATTTAACTGTAGCAGGCAAACTGATCTGCCGCTTAACATCATAATGCACAAAACCCAACACAACGGTAATTAGCGATCGGTTCACACAGGATTATTGCTGTACTAGCTGTAGTTAGAGATGCACAGGTTACATTTTTCCTGGCTGATTCCAATTAGCCTACTGATATTTTAAAACGCTGATTGTAATTAAATTCCGTTTTTCTTTCTTTCTAAGAACTATAATTAACAGCATACACAAACGTTTTTTTGTAACTATTTATTGTAAAATCTATTTTTATTAGGATCCCCATCAGCACCTGTGTAAATGTTGGCTATTCTCACTAGGGTCCATTCAATTGTATGGTCATAATGAATTTATTATAAAATAACATTAGCATTTTCAGTGGAAGATGCTGGAAATAAATTGCAGTAGCCAATAAACCAGGCTATTTCTAAATATATTTTAGTTTAAAATATTTGAAAGAATACATTATCCTATTTCTTATTTCACCATTTTATTCTTACATAGGCCTACTTATACATACTACATACTTATTCTCCAAGTTTTTTTGTGTTTAATCACAAACCGTAGGCAAATCTCCTCACCTTGCTTTTCCCGTCAGTCACACACCTACACCTGTCTGTCTCTCTCTGATATTATTTTCAGCAATTTTATTTAAGAGAACTCGGTATTTTTTCACTCGTGATTCCGTTTTCACAGCAGCAGGTGAGCTTCGTGTGGAGGAGGCTTGGTGTTAACCTACTTACAAAGACCACAGTGGTAAGACATCGCCACCAACAACACCAACAGCTGTGTGTCTCTCCGTGTGTTTCTCCGCAGATGTAAATAGTAGCCTAAGCGTTGCGTCTTCTTCACTCTCGTCAATAACTTCCACACTCCTTTTTTAGCCTGTGTATGTGTGGCTGTGATATGGTCAGGCCTACCTATGTGCATACATGAAACACGGCGCAGTGCAGCGTGTTTGTAACGTTCAATGTGACCAGCAGAAAATTGGATATTTGACAGTGCTCGCCCAGGTCACAGGTAAGAGCGGAGTAAGCGCAAAAAAACCCGGCCCATTTCAGTCCCCAGCTGATCAGTCTGTGCGTCTCTAGCTGGAGAAGGTAACTTACTGTCTACTTAAACAAGGTACCACACAAGCTAGATAATGTTACAATCACATGGTGGGCTCGTGGGAAAATAATCGGTTATCATAACTTTTTGTGATGATTAATTTATTAATGACTCAGCACCATCTGTATTAGCCTACAGACAAAAAAAGATGGTTAATCAGTTGTCTCAAGTGAATAAGATAGCCCTGCCACCCTGCTTAACATTACTGGAGTCCCACATCTACTAAAAGATTCGAACTGGTTTTCTCCCACCATGAATAGGGAAATCAGGCAGTGGACCAAACCACTGTGAGGCAAGGGAGGGGAGATTCAAAATGTTTCCAAACTTAAAATGCACTTTCATTGTCCTGTTTACATTTGTATTGTTTTATTACTTACACAATTATTCTAAGAATATATCATTATATTATTTAATGTTCTTAAAGGGGGCACAACCCTCAAATAGACCCCCCCGACCCCCGCGATTTCCACCTATGCCACGAGATTCGCTTATTAACAGCGGTTATTGCAAACCGATGTTTCACCAGCTGTAGGCCTAGGTCTGATACAGGAAATAATCCCTGTGCTGTTTGGAATGAAATGACTCCTTCCAGCTTTTGCTTTGAGCAAGACAAAGTCTAACTTTCGATTAAATTCCCACATTATGTGTTAAAAGGTTCACCAAACATGGGTTCGGTCAGTAGCAGCAGTGTTTTCCATTCAGAGCCCTTTGCGGACTTTAATTAGGCTACTGTTGATAATGAGCACAACAAACGTCACTGAAGCTTTCTCCGCTCTTCTTTATCACTTAGAGCGGAACTGAAGTGTCAGTTGCAATCAAGTGTCTTTTCATTGTTAATCAGGTCTTCCAGGTCTGGAGAAAAGAAGAACAAGAGACTATTAAGGATGACGTGTCCCCCAAAACTCTGTGAAATAATCTTTAACAAGAATCAAAATGCTAATTTGTCATGAGGAAAAAGGAGAGGAAAAAGGCCGTTGCCTGAAAACAAATTTCAACAGATATAATTTTAAGATTTTTACTAAGATCAAGATCAACTTCTGTCTATGAACCCAACCCTTAGAACCCTTTTTCACCCCATGACTCACACTTGAGCACAGTCTTGTTGAGGCGAGTATACCCTTGGTCCAGGTTACTCAGATCAATGTAGAAGTAGAACTTTAGTTCCTGAGGATACTGAGAGGGGGACGTCAGGTTCTGAACCATGGGAATAATCCGATTGGACATGGGTCCCATTGCCAGAGCCTGGTGCATCATATACTTGCACCACTCGTCCTGCAGGAAATTAGGAGTGATAAGCAAAGCCCATATGTGGCTGTTCTGCACAGCCTGGCATAGCTCTGTGGAAATTGCACCTCCTGGACAGTCGTCCCTCTGCTGTAGAAAGCACCTAAGGCTGCGGGGCGAAGCCTCCAGGAAGGAAACCAGGCGCCCAGCCTCTTCAATGTCGTTGTCCACAGAGCTGTGGCACACAAACACATCATACTTTCGGCTCCATCGCAGCGGTGAGCTCAGAGCAGACTGTGGCTGCTGTGGTTTAGAAGGGGTTGTCCCTGGTGATGATGATGACAATGCACAGAATGACTGACTGCTCACAAACGACTCTGAGTTTTCTGTTACTTTTGCCTCACGTTGCGCTGATAAAGATGCTCTTGATTTCAAGAGTTTCTGGAACCAACCTGCAACGAGAAAGACAAGCTGCACATGCTACTGACTTGATTATGCACGTTGATATCGATGAATCCTTCCTAGTCTAGCTAGGAAGCGTGGATACAATACATACAGCACAATCATCAATCTCGTGAACATTTTATTATATTCCACAAAAGTGTAATGATTTTCTGACAACTCAAGAAAAAAGAGTAGGCCTAGGTGGAATTGTAAAAATTACAGATAAAATACAAAATAGTATTCAAACAGTTAAAGATGAGATTTATATTAGAAATGAATAACTGAAACCTTAACTTACCATGCATGTTGTTAACATCAATCATGCCTTGCCAAAAATCGTTCCAGTAAATAAATGTTTAATGATTCACTTGTCTTAAGAGGATTTTCACTGCCTCATTCACATATTACTCAGACTGTAGCTGAAAAATAACTGTTCCAACAATGTGACATAATCCAATGACAGCAACAGAATGCATTAAAGACAAAGTGAAAACTTTGTCGAGTGTCACTGACATCACCAAAAAAAGAGGAAGTTGGTAACTGCCTAAAGTGACGTCTCAGCGTGTGCAGTCAAATTTCAAATGCAAAGTGTCCAAAACTTTATACTTCACTGAGCAGATAATTAACCCTCTGTCCTGCTGATGTTTAACAAAAAGAACATTTCAAAGGCAGGACAATTGTTGACTTTACAGTTGGGTGTTTTCTACCTTTATAAATGATGTGTAAGATAAGATAACCTTGATGTCATGCAGAAGAAATTAAAGGGAAGGTGTGAAGGAAAGCTGGCAAAATGTTATACTTTTATCTACAAATCAAAGCTATGGCAGCTCGTCCTTGAAGGCACACCATAGCACTTCACTTCCACTGCTCAAGCCCTGTTATGAAAGTGTGGTCCCTGCCTAGGTTAATTTAAAACCACAGTGGCATTAGAGAAAGTCATGTTTTTTATTTGGCTTTACCTTTATTTTTACCATCTTACTCAAGTCCCATTGAGATGAAAACGTCTCTATAAAGTGGCTTTCTCTTTTGGCTATTTAACCATTTGCTAAAGCACACAGTCACTGGCAAAATGAAGGTTTGATACCAAAAATAAAAGTAGCCTACTCAGTGCAGAGAAAAAAATAGTCACTGTGATACGGTGGAGTATTACTACTGATGTACTGGATTTTAATTTAATCTAGCCTACTTAATATGCTGCTATGTAGTTTAATCTAGGCATTAAATGAGACGTTTTATAGAGCCTATGGGGACTTTGGCTTCACACGGCTTCAGTGATATATTTAGAGAGTGACGAAGCTTAAAATGCATCAGTTCAATTCGGTTCAATTAGCTTTATTGGCATGACTGTGAAACAATATTGCCAAAGTATCATGCATACAACATAACAACAATCAGCATTTTTATGCAGATTCTTATACCCTTTATGCTAATTATTGCATCAATTCTTGCAATACGATTGCGAATGCTTCGCCTTGAAACTGCACATGTGCGAATTCAGATTTTTCCCCGGAAACGAACGTCACTTCCTGGTACTGCATCTGACGTGTCTAAAACAGTTTTCCACTGGTAGTTTTACTCGTGGGGGATTTATTATCTATTGAAGTATTATCTGGTAAGATGTAATGGTTTGAAGAGCAGGCACTAGCACCAGGTTTACAGGGCCTTTCGTGTATCGTAGGTCTTCTTTTCACCTTTTATCTCCGTGTTTGTTTTTTTTAAATCTAGGTACGCGGTGGCAAGATGCTAGATTTCTTCACCATCTTCAGCAAAGGGGGGATAGTGTTGTGGTGTTTTCAGGGCGCAGGGGTCACTGAATCTTTTACTGGGCCGGTCAACGCTTTGATCCGTTCCGTGATCCTTCAGGTGGGACATGATGGCAGGTCAAAATCCTGTGACACTTGTCTAAAATCTCAGTATAACTCGGACAGCTAACAGTTAACGTTAATGCTAACGCGAAGAGGTAGCAAATGTTAGCTTATTTCGTAACGTAGGTGTTCTAAACAAGACACTTTTGTTGTGTGAATATCCTAAAATTCTCCTTATTACGAATTCTAAGCTACGAATTTTAATTTTGATGTAACTAGTTTGTGCTACAGTGACTTCTTTCACTTTGTTAGGAGGACACAGCAGGCTAAGTTAGCTTAGCAGCAACAACGTGTGTTTAACTGTTAACTCCTGTTGACATGTCAACGATATTTACGATGTTACAGGAGCGAAGTGGGAACAATTCATTTACTCACGAGGGCCTGAGTCTTAAATACAAACTCGACAATGAGTTTGAGTTGATTTTTGTGGTAAGTCTCAACTGCACGCTGAATGAATTACTTTCAAACACCACTGAGCATACCTGCGACTAGCATTCATGTTTTTTTGTTGTTTTTTTACACGCTGACGATCACTCTTTTCCTTTCCCTGTCTCTGTCCAGGTGGGTTTTCAAAAGATCCTGACGTTGACATATGTGGACAAGTTCATAGATGACGTTCAGCTGCATTTTAGGGATCGTTATAAGAATGAGCTGGAACAAAAGGGGGCTTTGAAGCTCCTCAACTACAACTTTGAATTTGAGGATGACTTCAAGAAACTTCTTAGGTAAAGAGAGACAGTTTAACTCATGGGGGTGATTTCTTGTAATACAGAACTTCAGCGCACTTGTGCCATAATATAAATCCTATAGATAAAAGACCAATGACTCACTCATCACATAAACTCTAGACTCACAGTGCCAGGAACAATCTCCTTTTTTATTTATGTCTGTACATCGAGAGTAATGTAAGACTGGAGTCAAATTCAGCGTATGTGTACACATACCTGACCATTAAAGCTGATTCTGAAATCAAAACATTTAAAGATGTTAACCATAATCTTTATTTTTTTGTCCTGCCCATGCTGACATATATCAAATGTTTACCACAAGAGAGACGGAGGAGAGCAGCAAAGCTCGAAGCTCCACCGTCATGCGGACCTTTAAGCAGTCTGAGAAATCCCAAAAAACTGTGAAGTCAATGATTGAGACGAAAGGTGGGGACAAAGGCAAGGAACAGGGTGGCAAGAAGAATAAACATACCAAAAAGGAGGGTGAGTGCCGTTGGAGGCGGTTATTCTAAAACAGCTCATTTTAAATGGCTCATGTAACATCATTTCAATTCCACTCCTGACTTGATTTCATACTCCGATGTCTTCCAGCCCCTGCACCTGAACCTGTCAAAGCAGATCAAGGCAAGGCTTCGTCCACTGGCCAGAAGATGGTTGAGAATGGTAATCAGGGCCTAACTGCTGATGAGGTCATTCAAAAGAAGAGAGAGGAGTTCTTTCGCAAGCGCTCGGCGGTGCCTACTGAAAAACAAAGGTGAGATATCGAATGTCAGACAAGATATAGTTAAAATAAATGCCTTTCATACTGGAATATATATAGAATCAGCATGCTGCACACATAGATTTGTATGTTGTCGACAGGCCACCCAGACTGTGGTTGTCCAGCGTCACGCCTGTAAAACTCCATTTCAGTAATATGCACCGTTTTGATCCCCCTGTGGAGAAATAGGAGAAATTGCCCATGTTGAGGATTAAAGCTTAATTCTAATATGTCATCAAACTGACAGCAAGTCCCCAAAGCCTCAGAAGCCTAGGGAGAAACAAATGCGTGTTTGGGCCATGGGTGGTAGCAGCACCAAGGAGCTGGACTACAGCGGGAGGAATGGCGATGGTTCACCAAATGGTGGTGAACAGAACCAGGAAGCACAGATTGAACTGGTATGTACCCCCTCTCCACTCTGCTCCTTAGGGGGTTTCTAGTTGAAGAGATATGAGTCACATGACTAATGTTAAAATAAAGGGTCTTTGGCCAAGTTCTTGATGTCCAATTGTGTTTCAGGGGATGCCGCTAAACTCCATGAAGGGTGACCTGCTATCTGTGGACTATGAGTCCAGTGAGGAAGAGGAGATGGAGGAAGTGGAGAGAGTGGTTGTCAGTGAAGCAAGCAAGACGAGGTAAGCTAGCGCTTGTTTCAATGGTTCTTGAAAAGTATGTTATTACAGTCGTATGCAAAAGTTTAGGCACCCCTGACAATTTCGATGATTTTCATTTATAAATAATTGTGTGTATGGATCAACTATTTAATTTTGAAGTGACAAATAACTGAAAGACGTAGTAATAATACAGTGAGTTTCACTGTCAGTAAATGCCCAGCTTTGTCTGTTGATTCCTTTCAAAACATCTCCAGTTCAGTTAGGTTTGATGGTTACTGATCATGGACAGCCCGCTTCAAATCACCCCACAGATTTTCAATGATATTCAGGTCTGGGGACTGGGATGGCCATTCCAGAACATTGTACTTGTCCTCTGCATAAATGCAAGAGTAGATTTTGAGCAGTGTTTTGGGTTGTTTTGTTGAAATATCCAGCCCCAACTTAATTTCAACTTTGTGACTGATTCCTCTAAATTATTCTCAAGTATCTGCTGATATTGAGTGGAATCCATGCGACTCTCAACTTTAACAAGACTCTCAGTACTGGCACTGGCCACACAGCCCCACAGCATGATGAAACCGCCACCAAATTTACCTGTGGGCCTCAAGTATTTGTCTTTGAACGCTGTGTTTTTTTGCCGCCATGCATAACGCCTCTCGTTATGACCAAATAACTCCATCTTTGTTTCACAGCACCTTCTTTCAAAATAAAGCTGGCTTGATCAAATGTGCGTTTGCATACCTAAACCGACTCTGTTTGTGCCGTATGTGCAGAAAAGGCTTCTTCTGCATCACTCTCCTGTACAGCTTCTCTTTGTGCAAAGGGCGCTGATTTGTTGAACGATGCACGGTGACACCATCTGCAGCAAGATGATGTTGTAGGTCTTTGGAGGTGGTCTGTGGGCTTTTTTGACCGTTCTCACCATACTTGTGGTCTTCCATTTCCTCACTATGTTCCTCACAGTGAACACTGACAGCTTAAATCTCTGTGATAGCTTTTTGTAGCCTTCCTCTAAACCATAATGTTTAACAGTCTTTGTTTTCAGGTCATTTGAGAGTTGTTTTGAGGCCCCCATGTTGCCACTCCTCAGAGGAGAGTCAAAGAGAACAACAACTTGCAATTGGCCGCCGTAAATACTGTTTGTCATGATTGGATGCACCTGTCTATGAAGTTTAAGGCTTATTGAGCTCACCAAACCGGTTGTGTTGTTCCAATGAATCAGTGCTAGGTAGTTACATGTATTCAAATCAACAAAATGACAAGCGTGCCCAGATTTATGCACCTGTCTACTTTCATTTTGATGCATATTGCACATTTTCTGTTCATCTAATGAACCTCATTTCACTACTGAAATATTACTGTGTCTTTCAGTTATTTGATAGCTCACAATTAAATTGCTGATCCAAACACCCAATTATTTATAAATGCAAATCATGGAAATATTCAGGGAACGTTTGACTGTTAACAGGGCTATATGATTAATTGCATTATCGCGATGTAATAAAACGAGATTTTCTAATCGCAACGGCGGCGATCATACACCCAAGCGGAAAGCAGTCTGACGAAGTTAATGCTTCGTCTGCACGTTACGCTGTTATTTGCCTTCTTGTTGTAAAATGCCCTTAAGCTTGACAGAAGCT
>JAPMOB010248139.1:0-39406 GCA_029875015.1 Lepomis gibbosus
CACACACACACACACACACACACACACACACACACACACACACACACACACACACACACACACACACACACACAGAGTGTAGAGTGAAGCTCTAGTCATCTGAATCACTTGGTCAGAGTCTATAGCTCACAAGGGTACAGTGAAAGGTGCTGTACCACATTCAAAGAGTTTCTCCACATTGTGCTTTCATAGAGTGAATCACCAGCCTGTGGTAATAAAGAATTACAGTCCTGTCTGGGACCCAGGTGAGCAATTTTAGAGTTATGTGTCATTAACAGTCACAGTTGATGGAGAAGAACTGAAGAAGATCTTCAGCTGCTTCTTTACTCTTACTATTGAAAAAAAAGACTAAAATCAGCCACACCTGGTGAGGCTTTAATTCTCATTACACACACCAGAAAACAGAATTGTTGGGGGGATGAAATACAGATAACTGTTTTTACATCCTTCCCACAAGTCAGGCAAAAAATCTGAAGTTTGTCAGGGATTTAGGTGGAATGGCAAGGTGTTTCCTAAATAAAAGGAAAACTATAGTTAAGCACAACTTCTACTTCCTTTTCTGATTTTATGGTTTTCTGATCACACTGTACCGAAGTAATTGCTAATGTAATGGTGTGTGCTTCTATGCAGGCCTACAGGTGTTTAGTGTTTAGCCTTACTCTTGAACACACCTAGAGCATCAAATTAACTCCACCCAGATCAAACCCCCTCATTAGCTGAGCTTATTTAAGGCAGCTGTGTTGTCATGGCTGCCTCTTTGCCTTCTCGCTGTCTGTTGGTTGCCACAGGGAACCCTTTGACATTTAGGTAGGTTATTGAGTTAAAAAACACTGTCATGTCACGTGTTATGTTTTCTTTGTGTTTTCCAAATGACTGCGTTTGAATGTTTGCAGCAGTCTGCTGCCTGCCTGCTTTGTGTTTTGGTTGATTCCAAGGTTCCCTGTCTGGCGTGGCTTGATGTATTGTACTTTACAGACCACCTTGTTTTAAGGTATGAGAAGCTTAATAAGCAACAAGTAGGGTATGATCACTATCTGAGGTAACTGTTATGTGTACATTAATTACTTTTATAAACCTGTTATGTTTATGGGCTTTTAAATGTAGGTTGTCAGCTGCTGTTCTACCTTGGTTAAATTGGTATTTTAACAATTAGTACACTCTGGCTGCAGAGCTGGTCAGCTTGTGGTGGAGGCTAGGCACACTTGTGTGCGTTCCTTCACAGATTGAAGTGTTAACAGCACTGGAGCATGATTTGGTGGTGACACGGTTCGCAGTGAATTGTCATGCAGTGACTAGCGATTGCAGTGGGTGAATACGGTGGGTAAGTTGATGCACTCCTGGAGCACACCTTTTAGTTTGCCTCTCCACAGCTGGCCCTGGACCACTCTGTCTTTTTGTTTGTTCAATAATATTCATAACTTGTGTTTTGTTAAAAAGAATTGTTTCCCAAATTTGCAATAAACCTCTATTGTAATTTGATTAGTTATTTGCATTATTGAATATCCTTTTTTCAGGCACTTTCAGTTACTAATTATCAGTTAATGAGTAATTTTTCTGGAACCACATCTGTCTTGAGTAAACCTGTATAGCCTTTTTGTATAATGGGTTAGTCAAAGTAGAAGAATTTCCTGGGGTGGAAGCCCCCAAGTGGCGTTGTCGGATAGTAATATTCTGGTGGTGATCCCTCTTTGCGCCACCACCCCTTGCCACACAAAGTTAAAAAAAAAAAGATCCAAAAGGTCAACAAGCATGAGTTGTCAGGTTCTAAAAAAACCCCAAGTGAGTCAAGGTGATTAAGAAGAGGAAGCATGGTAATAACATATTTATCCAAACTGTACACATTTTATAACACATTAAAGACCCGGGGTCAACTTTGACCTACCCTTCTTGCTGTACTTCTGTGCATTCGTACCTTTTCTGTTTTAATGAGGGTTTATTAGCAAAATGACGCTTCCACCCTGTTTAATTAAAGTGGTATGTAATATGGCAAAACTATGGGCTGTTTGCATCTGTCCGTTTCCCCATTGGACCTAACCTAATTTAACTGTTTCCAAGCTCAGAGTTCAGCAGTTCACTTGTTGAGTACAGTTTTATTACAACAAAACTGAAAGAGCTGCAGCAACTCAAATAAAACAAACATTGAATTTTCCTTTCACTTGGTTTAGCCTATCCAGAGGCAGTTTCAATGCATCTGACTATGCCTGTCAGGATCAACTCGTCAAGGTCAGATAATGTAAACTTCAAATGTTGAAGCTTTAATTTGCAAGCCTCTGCTGTACTTTGGCTTGGCTGCACTTTCAGCTGAAAGCTTAAGTCAGTATGCTATGCTAACATGCATAGCATACTGAGCATAAATGGCAATTGGATAGAAGCATCAGCTAACTGAATGTGATGTAATGACCGTGTGCGTGCAGATGGCATTCTTACATGTACACTGTGGGCATTGTCCCCAAGTCAAGTAATTAAAAACTAAGACCAGAACCACTAGCTTACATAAGTCTGTAGGTATGTACCACTCAAGCACGTACAGTGAGGCATGTTTTGGTTTCAAAGTGATCAATAACTGCCATTAAAAAATAATAGATATATACTTATATATAACTAGCGATAATAACTACATGTTAGACCAATGCTACCTAATATGAACTAAGGGTAAATAATCATAACAACAAAGTAACAAGGAAAAGAACACAACTCAAATGGAACACACTCTGCCACCACCATGATATGGGAAAACATGGTGCAGTCTAATAATCCATTCCCCCTACTTCAACAGCTTAGAGGCAATTGGAAGTCCTTTTGTCTGTCAGCCACCCAGGGACCCCCAGCAGCAACTCTCCAGGAACTGGCAACTAAAAAAGGTATTCATTTCACAGAACATAACTTAAAGACAATGAACCTGAAATTAGCTAAATTGACAAAGTTAACTAAATGTGTGCACCCAAATAGAAACTAGGTCAAATAACTAAGAAAACTGTTTAAAACTAAAATGTGTGTCCAGTTATTTGTATTATGTAATGTGATCAAAACACCACCGTGAGTAGTTTCCATGTGTGGCTGCTAGTGCGACTATCACAATGGCCTGTGTATGTAGATGTGTGCAGAGCAAAATAAATCATGAACTGTATCTTTAAGAAACAATTACACTTGCCATCAGTGCTAACTTGACCAGTGAGCTGTGACTGGCAGTGACAGGCGTTTAGAGAGGACACTGAACACCACAGAAGCTGAGTCTGCATGAGCTGACAGTAATTTTGCCTAAAGCTGATTAACCAGCTAATAAATCAGATCAACCAGATAAAGATTCTGGGATGAAATAATAGGCCAAGAGCCAACAGATATATTCACCATCATTTCAATATACCCCCCCCCCTCTCTCTGCTGGGTTCGTAAAAGTCTGTCCTGTGTGTGTATATATGTGTAGATATATAGATAGATATATAATTTGTTTTTGTTTTGTTTTTTTTTTTAAAAGGTAAGTCAAGCCCAGTGGAGCCAGTATACCCTCATTCATCACACACAGTGGCCTCTGGTTTCTAATCAAATTTCCTAATTTTATCCACCCATAAGTTACATAAAAATGTGATCAACTTGGACAACGCTGGGTTGCAACTATGAACTGCCTTGTACTACCCACAATGTTAGCGCAACTAATGGAGTAAAGTAGTGGACTGCAGACTAGATGTGCCTCTCTGCTCATCAGACTCATCTGGAGAACTCCATAACTCTCTGCCAATATCTTCGGCCGGTGAGTTAGTTCATCACAGTTCAGCTCGACAAGATTTAAATGGACAGCTATTTCTAAATGATGCCACAACTTTCCCAAGACTCATTGAAAGGAAACCTGTGAAGTCATGTACTGTAAAGGTGATTGCTACCTGCTGGGATAATCTATGTGCTAAACCTAGAGATAAGTGCAAGACTAAAGAGACAAAACTTTTAACTCTGATTGAGGAAGACACTGCTATCAGAAATATAAGCAGTAAGACAAAGCATACTACTTTCCAGATGCCATGGCCTGTGACCCAAAATTAATCATTTTACATGGGGGGAGCCAATCATATTGGCAGACAGCAGTAACAAGTGCTAAAGCAGGATTTAATTGAACAGTATAAATTGTCTGGAAAATAGTGAAAGCCCAGATTCAGCAAAACCTGCAGCCTGAAAGAGAAAAGAGAGACAAGTGTTTAACGCTTTTGGGGGCTGAAAAAAATTGTCATGATCTTGGGTTTGAGTGAGGTGTTTTTCCTGTTTTGTTATTGGCCATTTCTGTTTTACTTGTTGCCTCTGCATTCTTGTTAAGAATTTGGTAGTTTTCCTTGTGTATTGTCTGAAACTTTACTTCCTGTTTTATTTGGCAATTTTGCTGTTTGGTGTTTTTATCTAGCTTTGTTTTCTGCCTGCCTTGATTCCTAACGTGTCTCACCTGTGATCAATTACCCTGCCTGCCTGGTGTGTGTTGTGCTCTGTCAGTGTTTAAACCCCCATTTCTATGGAGTCTTTGTTGCGCCGTTGTCTCATGTTGAGTGTTCTGCCTGTGTCCTGGATTATAACTGCTTTTGGATTTTCCTCTGTTTGGACTTTGCCTTGTGCTCCAATGTAAGCCTGCCTGATTCCTGCCCTGTAAGGTTTTTGGCAGCTAGCCATCTGCCTGTTTCTTGCTTGGTTAGCTCCACTGTGAACCAGCACTCCTATGTGTGGCCCCTTCTGGCCATCTTCCCCAGGTCCCGTGGTGGTCTCAGGAGGAGATAGGGCCATCATGGTTGCTGAAGTCATCAGCAGCCTCAACCACCCCAGACACCAGCTCCTCTGGTGGTCCAGCCGGCCTCTGTTCCATGTGTTCATTCAGTGGCCAGACTGACAACTGCTCCTGGTTCTGTGACGGTGGACCGACCGACACCAGCTCCATTGGCGGTCTAGCTAATTACTGCTCCACTTGTCCTGTTGTTGGCCAGACCGACTACTGCTCCTGGTTCCCTGTCGATGGACCAACAGACGCCAGCTCAGTTGGTGGCCTGACTGACCCCTGCTCCAAGGTCCCCGTCGGGCGTCCAGCTGACTCCTGCTCCAAAGTCTCCGTTGGTGGTCCGACCAGCTCAAGGCCACAGTGCTTCGACACTGGTCCTCAGCCCTGCAGTCCAGTTGCCGGTCTTCTGCCTGCAGCCTTGCTCCTGGTTCCCTGAACTTCAGCCCTGACTGGCCTCCAGAGGAGTTCTGCCTTCACCACCAACCACCCGAGGGGTTCAGCCCTTACTCCTGGCCCCATGGTTGGCCTCCTGACCTGTTCGGCTTGTTGGATTGACCTCCTCGATTTTCTCCCCCAAACTGTCCAGCTCCTCTGTTCTGTCCTGATCTCTGTCCTGTGGTTCCTTACACTGCCTCTTCCCAACCATGCACCCAGAGACTCTATTTTGTTTTGTATTTTTCCACACCTGGACTCCAGCTACTGCACTCAGCCAACTTTGTCAAAATTTAAATCTCTGTAAACATTATGTAGTGTTTGCATTTGTTCTTCTTCCAAACTGCAGCACNNNAATTTTTACACAGTGTTTCTCCACATTTTCAAATTTGCCACTTCTCCAAGTGTATTAGATTATTTTGCTGAATCTGAAAACTGGTGCTCAAATGTTGGAGAAGACGCTTTAAAACTTTGTAACTTGAGTTTCAGATGGTCTAATCTTTATTTTGAAACTTTCACTGATTAACATCTGTAAGTGTATACAGAGCTTCAGAGCTGAGTTTACATCACCCAGTTTCAAGAGATCAGCCCATGCACCTGTGAGCTTGGGAGTCATGTGATTTCTGGCAGCTTTGTCCCGCAGCTCTGGGGTATGTTCAGCCTTACAAAACGAAGCAAAGCATTTATTTAAACCTGGAAACCAATACAAAATGGTGCTCATCATTTTTCTTCACTTTCTTCTGGACTATGCAATCAGGATGCATGATTCTCTGTGCAGTCTGGCTGTCCCCGAGCAGTGTCTGTGGAAGTACATCAAATAAAATCTGCACTAGCACCATTTAAATGGACAAACTGTGACAAATGTTATAGAACAAACAATGACACAGCAAGTAAAGTTGTTGGTTAGCAAGCTGTCGCTACAGTTGCCTTTGCCAAGCTAAAATGCAAAGAGGATGAGATGTTCCCAGATCCAGCACAACAGCTTCAGACAGCAATACTGACAAATCCCCTGCTACTATAGCTAACATCACAACAACAGCATGCCTTGGGGAAGTAGACAGTTAACTTGCCCACAGACATCCAGCTATTTCACCTGACAAACAAATCATGGCTGGAATAGTGTTGTGTGGTGGGGTCCAGGCTACTTTATTTCTCACTTGCAGTGCCAGGGCTGTGTACAAACACAAGATTTTATTTCAGTGCAAACTCAGAACTGACAGCTAGCGCACTGTGAGGAGATATTCATTTAATCTGATGCAGAGATGTGCATTGGTTCAGAGCAAATACCTAGCCTCCAGGTTTTTTCTCTGCACACTGTTTCAAAGTACAAAACAATTTGCAAATCTTTAAAACTGAGATTCAACCTTTCAAAGTTTTTTTCAGTTTTGGAATCTTACATATTCATCCCCTAGTGGGTGAGTTGCAATTTTGCAAGAGCCAGCAGATGCAAAATGGGCTTCTTTTGACTATATTGCTCTTCAGTTGAAATACTTAAATACAATGCAACTTTTGATGACTTTGCTGAATATCCATCATCTGGATTGATGCAAGTAGTGTAAAACAAATCCAGGTTCATTATTATAATTTAAAACTGAGAAATGCATGGCAGTCCTTATTCTCTGACATCACTACCAAAAATAATACACGTGCCTTACTGTTAACAGGATGACAAACTCCTCCTGTATAAGTCACCCCTGAACTTCTATTAACTAATCAAGCAATGAATTTGCCTCATTCTTCACTGACAAAATTCAGATAATTAGACAGGCTGTCAGTTCTCCGTACCAGGCAGCTATAGAGTCTGTTTTGCCTTTGCAACCTCTTGGTCTAAAAACCATTAGACCACTCTTAGAAAAGAATAATCGAGACACTTTGCTATTTGCTTAACAACTATAGCCCCACATTATCACCCCCCATTTTTAAGTAAAATCATTGAAATGGCCGTTAGAGCAATTGTTTTGATGTTTTCCAGTCAAGATTTCGACCACGCCACAACACTGACACTGCTCTTGTCAAGGTCTTGAATGACATCCACTCAAACACAGATGGTGAAAAAGTTTTGGTCTTGGTATTATTGGATCAGTGCTGCATTTAACACAGCCAACCACAACATATTACTAGATATACTGGAACACTGGGTTGGACTTTCTGGCACAGTACTAAACCGGTTTGAATCCCATTTGAAGGATTTGTTGGGCTCGTCTGTTTGACATCTACATGCTCCCAGTAGCACAGATTATGCAAACAACAAAATGGCTTACCATAATTATACAGACGACACATAGATTTATATAACACTATCACCCGGTGTCTATGGTCCTGTTCAAGCAATGAATAGGGCATACAACAAATCAGTGATTCATTGTGTCACCATTTCCCTCAGTTAAACAAAGATTGTATTTGGACCCATAAAAGAATAATTAAAAGTCAGTACTCAGCTTTAGTTGCTAATGTTAAAGACTTCAAACAAGGCCAGAAATTTTGTCATAGTCATGGAATGCCCACTTTCACCTTAAGAACATGAATCCATCAAATCCATCTTGATACTGTCCCCAGAGTCAAAGTGAAACACAGAGAAGCAGCATTCAGTTTTTATGCACCCCATATAAAAATATATAACATGAGATCTGCTCCAACTGTCAGTTATTTAAAATCAAGGTCCCTGCATTTTATTAAGTTAAACCTGGGACTATATATTAGTTTCTTGCACTGCACTGTAGCGATAGTGGCCTTTTTATACTGTTACATTCTATTTTATTTAGTTGCATTCTTTTAAAAATCCTATTAGTGTGCATGTTTATGTTGTCTTTGAATTACCTTCTTGTTGGCTGGTGTTATACAAATAAACTTGCCTTGCCTTCAACAAATTCATTACATCTGTACTTGATTGTCATGATTGGCTGCTATCAATAATGACTGAAATCTGGCCAATCATACCAGTTCTCAGCATTGGAAACCAGCATGAAAAACAATATCATCCTGAGCCACTGGGATCAAAGAAATGAAAGAGGGTGTGACCACCTATCGGCACTCCACATACACACTCCAAACCCTAAAGTAATGGCCAAAACTTTGACAGTGTGGCCGCCCACCACTTCCACAATGAGCTCCAGTATTCCTTTATTTTGTGGGAGTCTCAGAAAACCTAGAAATCTCACTCTCTTTTTCAAATTGATGTTCACAAGGATTTTCTTTGCATGTCAACTCTACTTAATGTGTCAAAACTTTCCCTTACGTGCAACTGTGATCAAGTTGCCTGTAACTTTCACAGAGGAAATTCTTTCCTAAGACTTTCTGGGGATTGACTTGGGGATTTTTGAATGTATTTTACTGGCATAAACCACAATTGAATAAGTTATTGTGGTGAAATAGACCAATCACTGACAGGCATAAAAGAGTTGCCAAGCTTTCACTGCCTGTGGGTAAGTTCCATGACTCTTAGTAGAGTATTCATCCTAAAGAAATGTCTAGATGTACAACTTTTCATGCATTTAAAGCGTCATGTAAAATCTCATTAAATGAGTAGGTTCATGCAACTCCTCTTGCATGAACCTACTCTTTTTTGCTTGTGAGATTCACCCTGGGCAGAGCTAAAAAGAGAAAACCTTTTTTTATTCATCATTGTTCATAAAGGAAGTGAAACAGTGATGAGGGTGAGATGGGAGATGTTGCCACTCATTATCAGACTCTGAGTAGGGTTTTTCCAGGATGCAGGGGAAGCTGTCTCTGTTGCCATTAGTCCTATCTGTCAGGTGGCTGGTAGACAGCTCAGAGGGGTTCTCTTTAGAAACTGCATGTCTCCTGTGGTCTTTCGAGCCTGGCCAAAGAGGATAAATAACCATCTCTAACCTTTGGTGAAGCAGCTTTACCATGACTCGTCCATTGGCCTCCATGGACTCTTTTAGGCCTTTCTCCTTAATGGAAAAGTCATATCCTTGCCAGTATCTCCACATCTTCCCAAGTAATGGGATCTATTGCAGACCAGTGAAAGACTATTAAACCTGTGGAGTGACAGTGATGAGCAGAGCATACTGTGGAGACTGCTTAAATGTGAACAGCAGGAACACCTATTACAGCTTGACTCACCGGTTTGGCAAACCCTGAGGCCTGGCAACTGAAATGACACTGAGCTTCAGCTTTTGCTCTTTGATCACATTTCTCTCTGAATAAGCCCTGTGAACTGATTGCATTATGAATGAAATCATTCAAAAGACTATGGCTCACTATAAACTATCTAACAACATCATTTAACATGAACATTTTTGCAGCTGCGTTATTTGTACATTAACTCAGCAAGTGATTCCCAAGTGAGAGATTGATACCTTCTCCAGTGGCTTATTTTCACTGAGAAATGTGGAATGAGAAAAAAACAAACATTACAAAGCCTCTAGTGTCTTGAGTCCACAGAATGGAAAAAGATTCAACCTAGTCCCTTAACTCAGAGAGTAAAAAAGTGAGAAGGCCATGCAGGGCCCAGATGGCAGGAGGTATGAAGGTATGAATTTAATTGCTTCCAGACATGATGTCGGCAAATAAAGGGGGGTACAAGGTACTGTAACTACAAAAATACACCCTGAGAGACTTGTGATGGAGATGAATATTCTTACGAGTCACTATGTCTGGAATAACTGAATTAATTGTGGCAAAGGCATGAGCAAAGCCATCACACTGAACACCGACCCATAATCTCTACTGAAAATCTTTCAACTTAGAAGTTGTCCTGAGAATGACTTTTGGTTTGATCTACAGCAGCATTAAATATTGTGACAGCATGATGACAACCCTCTATTGATATCAGCAGAAATGACAGCCCCAGAATTGGGTTTCACTTGCTATTCATAAAGCCTTTACTAAGTTTTTAGTAACCACTTGCAAGTTTCAAGCTAGTGATTTGCTGAACTAGTGATTTACTGAACTGAACTGGTTGCACCATTAAAACTTAAAGAAAAAGAAATGTCTAAGCTTGTTGTGAATGTGTAAGTCACATCTGTGGCACCGTCCAATCAGAAGCAATCAACTGTGTAAACAGGAAGCCATTGCAGCATCACAAGCATTACTTCCAAAAATAACAGTTTTATTCGCCTATTTCATATATAACTGTCAATATTTTGTAAATCTGCATATTCATTCATGGAGGCATTTCGGCATTAGGAGTATTAGTGGGAGGTAAGTATGAGTGGGAAATGTCTGATTGCTAACGTAGCTGATGCTACTAAACTTGTTAGCATGACATAACTGGAATCAAATTTTGTAATTAGAGAGTTATTGTGTTGTTTGGAGGAAATGTCGTTTAGATATTTCTAGATTACATCTTTATTAAACTGTTGTCAGGTCAGCCATGTAAAACTCAGAATAGTACAGCTTACTCTTCAGTACAAACAACTTCAGTTAGCTACTTTAGAACAGCAGTTTGTAAGTGTTCAAATTTAATAACAATTCATGAAAAACTTGTGTCGTGCAACCCTTTTTAATTTAGTGATGCGTATATTTCCACTTCTGTTATAACTTGGCTAAGTTTGAACTTACAAATATCTGGAGCTGGAAATACAATAATGAAAAATACAGTAGGCTATGTGTATTTCTCTTGCTTTCCCTTTCTCTTTCCCTCTGACACACAAACACACACCCACACTGAAGCCTCTGATTTCCTGGCATTTCTCTACATTACACATTCACAATGACTGCGGCCGATATTTTGGGCTCACACACTAATGCCATTTGCAGAAGGGAAGACGAATAAATATTTTGTCAAGACCTTGCATTGTGTGACACAGATTAAGTCTTTAGCTTGGATGGCAGTGAACCAGATCAGTGTTTGGCATTTTGTTTTTGTCTCCCGGTAAATTTTGATTACATTCTGCAGAGCGTTGATCCAAACAAAGAGTGAGCCTCTTGTTTGTGAGAATAATTCCTGCCTTGTTCCTATCCCATCTGCAGAGAGGCCCAGCTACTAAGCAGTAAGGCATTTAGATGGAAATAGGCTGAACCACACAGAATCAAACGCAAATGTCACATCAATTGATCCATACGCTTGTGCATATGCTGATTTGATGGATAAAAGGCTGTGAAAATGTGCAATTATTTTGGTGCTTAAACTTGATTGGCTGAAAGAATGCAGCGCAGAGAAGATGCAGTCTGACTGCAGCAGAGCAACAAGTTAGTATGTGTGTGTGTGTGAGAGAGCTCTTTTTAAACACTTAATCTCCCACCCACTTCCCCTTATTCTTTAACACTTAACATAGCAGGAGAGAAAATAAGGAGTAAAAGTGTTGCTTGACATTCCATTGAATTAAGTAATGTCCTGTACAGATTACAACATGGACTGCATGTGAAAAATCTGTACTGCTTGTTGTGCAGTGCTACTCACACGCAAACCACATTTAGCTGTGAAAATGGTACATGGTCTCTTCTGTGGTGCATACATGGCAACAAGGAATCAAAAGGCCTGTTGATTCTTCCACTAATAAACTAAATCAAACTGACCAAACTTCTTTTTTTTTGCAACATCCGGTGTTTGTTTGTTTTGGCTGCTGGAGCCATGTGAACACTGATGAGTGTGATTTTAAACTGAGCAACACCAGAAATTTATTACATTAAAACATTACAAATCAAAACCAGACGAGCTGGCAGTGAAGGAAACAGTGTTTGTGTCCAGGGCAAGCCCCTGAGATTCATTTGCAATTATTTCTGATTCCCTCATGTCTGAGCAGCGTTGTTGCCAAGAACATATTAGGAAGGAGGTGATGCTGCCATATAGCTGATTGTTTTTTTTGTTTTTTTTTGTTACGTGTAAATAGCACCATTGGCTCTGTGTGTGTTTGAGCATTACCCAGACAGACAGACTGACTGAGTCAGCTGATTGTGGTTTGGGCTCAGTCTTAGTCTGTGTGTTAGTGCACCGGGGCTCCCACCATATGCTTATGGTGCTGTGAGACGAAGTCTGGCACACACATACAGTTCATAAATGATCACTCACACACACGTACACACACGATGCAGACAAACAACCAAAAATTACTCTTGGGTCCACAAGCAGCTCAGATGCCCCACCCAGTCTGTGGAAACAATTTAGACAACAAAACTATGTCGTAGTGGGACTTGTGCCGTGAAGTACTTAGTGTATATATTGTATTTGGGAACTTTATGTGAGGTTTAAGACATTAGCAGGCGCCAGGCTGGCATCCAAGCCATGCTTGCACTTAAAATGTGAAATCAGTTTAGTCTATTAGGCACTACTGACATTGTAACAGGAATTACACTACTGGACTGTCTCTTTATAATGTGGCTTTACAGTAGTATACATCATCAAACCACAAGTGGACACGCCCCGATTCTACCAGGCTTTATTCATTTCTGCCCCAGACCACAACACCCTCTGAGGTAGTTTATGAGAAATACAGATGTCTGGTTGACTGAAAATAAACAGAGGCAGCACTGAAACATGAGTGTGCCTTAACTGAATTAGTCCTACATACACACCGTATCCCTGAAGATTGGTACTCAACCCAATCAGCGTGGAGTTGTACTCTCATGTGCACCATGAGGCATGAGCTTGTACTGGGTTGCGCCTCATAATCATTGAGGAACGTCTACCCATCCAAACATCTACAAGCATGGTGAATATTCTCTCTTTCTCTCTCTGCCTTCCTCTGTGTTTATACTAAAGCTGTGCCTTTGAACAGCCCCATGGCTTTATCCTATTACATCCAGAGGGATGAGCTTCGGGTTGGTATGGTGAGCAAGAAAGCAGAGAGGGGCCGTGCATGATTCTAATCAATTCAGGCCTTGGCCAAAGCAAATGCTCTCTAACAACTTCTGTAGATAGATCCGACTGGAGAGGGAATGCAAACCAGATCACTTTGGAAATTCCATGACGCTCTCTTCGCAGCAAAAGCCCCTCTTCTGAAGGAATGTGCTCTAACATTTCCCCTCAGCTCCCTCGTCTCCCACACACACAGCTGCCCTTCAGAGAGTCACGCTAGAAGAGCACAGCCGAGCTGGGAGAAGAAAGGAGGAGAGACACAGCGGCTAATGGCTGCTCCTCCAGCTGCATGGGGTCTTACACATATAAACAAGTCAGGAGAGGTTGGGTCAAAGAAGAAGGCACGCAGGAATGGTGATGAAGAGAGGGAGACTGCAGGGAAAAATAGGAATAAGCAGTCTAAAGTGGGACTATAAAGAAAGGAAATACAGAGATAAGGAGAAGGAAAATCGATCTGGGCTGACAGATGTGTGAGGAAAGAGAAGAAAATGATACAAGAATAGGTCGAGGGAGAGTGGGAGTGGGAGGAAAGGGGTGTTGACGGAGGAGAAGAGGCAGTGCTGAGACGTTACTTAAAGCAGCCTCAGGGTGATGGATTGTCTGGGGCAGTTTGGCAGGCCTATCCATCAGGTAATGGAAGGTGGTGGAAAGAGATAAACATGTGACACCATAAACAGCGGCACCAACACCTTCAGAATTAGTGAAAATGCTGCAAATATTTTACAATGATATTTGAATCAAGCTTATGATCCAAACTCATCTGGGAAGCAAGACTTTTTTTTGGGTAAACTTTGGATGACCTCCTGTTTGAAAGAGTGGTGAACCACGAGCAAAATAATTGTACCATTACAAGTAAACTTACCTTTTCCTATGGCTGAAGGGAGATTAAGATGTTACCCCTAAAGCCTGGCAGCCTTCCAAGAAATGTTTTTTTCACCATATGACTCAGCCATGAAGTCTTAACTGTAGATCCAGTAACCCACTGCCAGTCCTGATCTCTCTGAAGGCCTTCAGGTTTCAGTATGAAGGATTTAAAAATTAAACATATCCAAATGTTTCTGTGCAGAAGACTGCAGATCTATAAATCTAAAGATCTAATCATTTCAAAGCCCCATACACTATACAGTCAACCAGATGTTACTGACATTTTATGGCTTTTGAGTAAATCAGTGTTTGGAGCCATCAAGTGATGTTAGTGAGGATCATAATCTTTGGATTAAAATTCTTGCACAGAGGCCAAAGGTGGTGTACTGTACCAAAATACATGAATGGAACTGTCTATGAGTTACTGTCCTGAGTGGTGTGCGCACATGGTAAAAAAGCTCTGTAGAATCTTTACATTTGATGTTTCTTGTCCTAAGTCTGGAGAGGAAATAATTTTCTATGTTTGAATTTTGTTATTCAAAAGTAGCCAGGGGCTGCATCAACAAATTCTGTGGTTTTAACAGGAACTTTGTCTACATTTTTCTCACATACTTTTCACTACTTATTTGGATTTCTCTGCCTGGTGTGCATGGCGGGAAATTGGAAAAGGGTGGGGGTGGGTGGTAGAACAGACTGGGGCCCACTGGTCCCTCAACATCCCTGTGTTGAATATGAAAATATATTATAACATAATGTGTTCAGTATGCAAGCTTGAAGGAAACCATATGAAAAATCCCAGACAAAGAGCCTTCTGTGTTCCAACTGACCCCCCTTCCACCACCATCCTTCGTCTGCTTCAGTTAGGAGAGAGAGCGAGAGAGAGAGAGAGAGAGAGAGGTAAAAGGGGGAGGTGTGTGGGCAGAGTCGTATGAACTGAAAAGGGGCAGTACACGCATTTGCTGCCTCACACAGCCAGACCCACCGGAGTACAGGTGAGCAGCATGACTCAACCAACACACATCAAACAGGAAGGAGTTTTGAACTCTGGAATTTTATCTGTCGCTGTGAAACTGTGTGCTGCATACTTTGTCACCTGCAGCCCATTATATTTATCTTCACGGGGTAAGGTGCTATCTTTGTTTGGAGAAGCAGAGAGAGAGAGCGCGCAGGGGGAATGCAGTGAACTGAAGCAGAAGAGGAGGGAAACTTTGAAAGTCTTTGTTTGAGTAGATGACAAACATCTGCGGCCGCTGTTTTCCCCCTCGGCGCAGGCTGCAGACTTGCAGAGGGGGTTTGGCAGGCTACATTAGCACTGTGGTCACTGATATCCCTATTGTTGACTGTGTGGAGCCTGCTGTGGAGCCAGGTTGTAGACTTGAACTGCACTGTGTAACATCAGAGGGTGTATCCAATTAAAGATGTGGCTGAGCTGTATTGACTTACATATATAAGTAATTGCTTCCTGTTAACACAACAGGTGAGGCCCATTAACTGCTTTACAGGGGGGCTACTGTAGGTTTTATTAAACCATATGTCACCATGTGTATATTTATATATATGTATATATATATACACACAGATGATAGTTTAGTGACGCCTTCCAACATGATTATGATAGCGATCTCCAAGATAAAGTGCTGTGAAGATGCTTTTAAACTGTATACAACTGTTTTATCGAATGTCTTAATGTGAAGAGAATAACACTGCTAAAAGTCAATGCCATTCCACAAATAATTCCTGCAGTATTGATATTAAATGCACACATTACGACTTCCTTTGATGACTAACAGTTTTCAGATTATGACTCTGATTGTTTTAGAAGGTTCCTCCCTCTTGGCACCGGATCATCCACACCTACTTCAAGTATTTATCTTTGTCCCTTGAAGTTCTCCACCTGTGACTATGAGAGTAGGATGAGCCGCACACAAAGCAGGCGCTTCATTACAAGGTTTCCCTCTGCATGATTTATGATTGCACGATTGCTAAAAGAGAACAGAGAAACAGATGCAAGGAAACATTTGTGACTTTTATTGAAGTCTGTGCCTTGCACTGTTTTTGATGTCAGTCATCAGCCAGCACAAGCCGAGGCATGTTGACTATCACAGCCTCCTGAGGAATTATGTACCAGGAATGCCAATTTTGGAGCACTAACCCAAATTATTTCGTAGTGCTGCTAGCGACTTTGAATGATTCTTTGTCTGAGCAAGAGAGAGAGAGAGTGAGACAGAAAGAGAGAGAGCAAAGGGCCCTCCTAAAGCCTTTAGCATTTATGGGTGAATGAATATTACTTGCCAAACTGTAAAGGATCCAGGCAGAGATAGCTGACACATACCAGCTCTGCCTCTAGGTATTCAATCATAGAGGCTTGCCAGTCAATGTCGTAACCGGATGCCTCATTTTGAGCTTAGTAACTGATACCTTTAAGTCTTACAGTAGGTGCAATGCATGCTCACCTGACGTCCACAGATCACACACACCTCAACACATGTGAACCCGGGGCAACTGATGATGTACAGATGCCATACCTGAGGTGAAAATGCATGCATTATGTGAGTTATGAGGTGGCTGACACACTTTTCAACAAGTTCGCTATTGATGCAGATGTGTAATAAATGTACAAGACAACGGCCACAAGGGACAAATGAATGATTACAGCTTGCGCGGCTGCCAATGCCCTTTCTTTTGCGCATCATTACTATGCAAACGTGCTGCAGAGAGCTGTGGGATAGATTTGCTGTCTGCGTATGAATCCATCATATGTTGACGATGTACAGGAACTCTGTGATTACACACTAAAGTGGCCTACGGGCCAGACTGTAAATGATATCCTTGGCTCTAATCATGGAGGTCAATGGGTGTGCGGGTCAATGGGTATGTGTCAAAAACTGTGCAGGGGTGGGAGCTGAGCAGGACAGGTGGGCGCTATAAAATTCCTTTTAAACGTCAAGGTAATTGAGAGGTAGAAGAGGGTCAGGGGATGACATCAGATTGCATGGCAAGAACATTATGATCAATTGTAGTGGGGTGGATAGTGCAAGTTAGTTTGGAAGGAACACAAATGCTGGAACAAGCTGGGACCAAAAGAAAATTAAAAAAGATTGTGACAGATGAGGATTTTGAGAGTCCTTATGTCAGTGTTCTGTTATTTTTGAGCCAGAGTTCAGTCTGTACCTCTGCTCATGTCATTTTTGACTTTCCTACATCTGTTCTTTGTTTGGCAGTTAATAAATATTTACAGACTGGATCAAAGACAGCAATCAAACCACATTTTAATCAATCCAGCACAGAGGTGTTAGGACGCCCTCAACACGTGTTCACCTCTGTTCTCATTGATTACGGTAAACATGAAATTGCGGAACAACAAAGACGACCGTGAAGAAAGACAATGTAGCAAGATCTAAAAAGACAATCTCAATCTCCAAATGAGATCCAGACTGATCCAAACACATCTGGGGGAATCAAAGAGCTGTTGTCAGAGTGTCTAAACAATGCCGGCCTTCATCTCTTCTCTTGACAAGATCATGCCAGTATGATGGGGGATTTTTTCTTTGTTTCTTTTCTGCAGGGAGGTGGGGAAGTGCTTTGTTTGGGTTGTTTGTGTTTGCGGGGCAATGAGCAGTCCTCCTACAGATTGTCATGACTCAGCTGTCATGTCGGAGAGCGTCTCCACAAAACACAGGCTTCAAGGGATGCAAACAAGTTCACGACACTTGCAGGAAAGCTGAATTTGAGCATGGTCGCTATGCTTCTGTGGCATCAGTGAATGATTGTGCGTGTGGTTCTCTGAATAGCCCTTCTGCTCCTGAGTGTTACAGTGGTGCCTCTCGAGCAAGAACAAGTGCAACCGTGATCAGCTTCAAGGAGAGGCAAGTCTGATCAAGGACGTGCAAACACCGGTTTATCATTACAAACTTTGCCAGTGTGTCATATTAGCTTTGAAGAGGGAACATGACACTGCTGGTCCAATGAAATTCTTAATCAGATAAGAGGGAGGGATGCGATAGATGCTATACTGTAGGACATTCAATCTTTGTTTGTCTCTTTACTCCACACTGCATGGACTTTTTCAATCCACATTAATTCTCTCAGTGTTCAGTATCACATCACCCCGAGGCAGAGATAAAGCAAATTCTCTTGACTGGTTTAATACAGATTTCCGAACTTAAAGACTTAATGAATTGTGACCTTCCTTTTTGTCTTTGGAGATGACACTTTATCGCTTTAAGCCTTTTTATAAAGACATTTCATTTCCTTTTCCCACTCCTTTTAGCCTGACTAAAGTTCAAAGTGAAGAGGCTGATCTTCTGCATTGCAGACAGAGAAGTGGGCTTTCATTGTCTTGAAAATGGACCTAGGTTGAGATTAATGGTTTTTGGAAGGAAACCAATATTCATTTAAAAGTATTAGAAGAGCCAAGCAGAGTATATTAAAATGTTCTTCAAGCCACTTTAGCCATAAAAAGTTGCACATTTCAATTTTTATAAACTGCGCAATCTCTGTCAGCACAAAGGTCAGGTCGTTTGGACCACTTTCTTGAAACCATCATGGATAACACTTTAAATCCTGTACAAAGCAGTGGGTTGAAACTTGCGCCATTACACAAAGGGCAATGATGGAAAATCAAATAGGATTCAGCTGTTTGCCAAACTGTGGTTTGCCAACACTGTGGGGAGAGGTAACATTGTCATTAATTGACGTAGCCGTAACATAAGTGAAGCAAAGTTTCATTTAAATGGTTTTGACATTTTGATAACTGATGTTTAACCTGCATATTTCTTTTTTTGCAGGTGGTTGAGGATGTGAAATGGACACAGGGAAGGATTAGATAAAGTACGGCAACCTTTCATCTCATGGGTAGTCCTCTTATCTACAGCTTGAGCTTGGTCCAGTCTGTTAATTCTTACAGACTGGCAGAACAATCAGAATCCAGACATCAAATCTTTTCTGCAAGGAGAAAAACAAACTAACTGAAAATCTGGATGGTGAAGCTGCAGACCGCAGAATTACTGTATTCATGACAAATACATAGTTCTAGTATGCTGATACACTTCAGTATTAATCAAAACTACTACCAGAGGAAATAAGAACTTTCCTTCTCAATTGTGGTTTTGCGAATAAACAAAAGAAATTGATTATCCTGCCTTCGGCCGCTGTATCTGGCTTTAATGTATTAGAAATAACAAAACATAAGAAGAAAGCAACTTTAATTGAATACATTGTAGCTCTGAATACACTTTCCAGAGTGAAATGTTATTCCTCACATGCACCTAACAGCAGGAAGCCGCTATATACACAGTTCCCCTTCACGTCACTGTAGAGTTATGATCTCCAAGATAAAGGGCAGATCCTTTTCTCCGAAAGAAAAATAATCTGCAGGCTGGAGATTGGGATGCAGACAAAAAGCATGTTTTGGTGACCAAAATAGCAGAGGAGGGAGAGCGACGTCTGGAAAAGGGAAAAAAGGAGTATTAGAGAGATGTAAATAGACAAGACTGGACTGTTTCTCAGCCCTCTTTGCCAGAGTTTTAACAGAGCACAACAAACTTGTGCAATTTTCATGGCAGTTGTCCATGGGAACTCATCCAAGGCACATCGCAGCAGAACCTCCTGGGAGGTCTTCTTAGATAGAGCATAATCCTTCATGAAGACCAAACCAAGAGTGCATTTCTTCCGACAAATTTCAGCTGACTCTGGGACAACATTTGGAAAGATTTTTGCTAAAAGTGGAGCTATGACCGGAAGCAGCAACCTGGAAAGCTGAGCTACTCCTTCCTTGTCCCATTTTGTGTGTTCCCTTGTATTTGTGAACTTATTCACTGCCTGCCAATAAGAACTAAGACTTCCATCTTCCAGCTGGACCGACAGTTTCATCTTATAAGGAGAGTAGATTGAGCTGACTGGAACGAAACACTCACATATCCCCCTGCAGAGGGCTTTTGTTTCTGCTGCAGCAGAAGCATTTTACCGTGGGTAGCGATGGAGATGGAGAAGGGACATATGTCTATCAGGAGAGGGTTGAGCTGGAGTCCAGGAGGATTGAGGAAACCTCTCCAGGCAACACAAAACACCCCTGGGACAGAGTGCAATGCATCATGGGAGAAGACAGGATTAAACAAAGAGCAGATGAGCCGGAAAACAAGTAAGTGTTTGTTTATCTGGCGTTTTATGTCCTTATTTGGGGAGCCCACACAGCAACAAAAAAGTTGTTGTTTGTAGTGCTACCTTAATGCTACAGTATGGCTTGAACTGCAGTATGTCATCATATCAGAAAACTGAGAGGAGTAGACAGCAAATAGAGAAAACAGGCAGCCCTGCCTTGTCAGTGAAGTTCTCTGTGATAACATCTGTTTCTATGCTGTAAAAATACAGGCTGCCTCATCAGCAATGCAAATGCAATCATGCATCGCTACTAAAAAGCAGTTGCAATATACAACACAGACAGCACAACACTGGCAATAATGGGCCATTTTGTGGCAATAGCTATTTGGAAATTTCTTCAGATCTTTGTTTTTACTTTTACAGATGGCAGCCTCCAAAGAAGTGCGAAAAAGAGCAGGTCACACTCATTAATAACACCAAAACAATAAGTTAATGTTAAATAGCAATATGCAAAAACCCTGAAATAATGCTCAGCTTGAGGGATAACTCCCTCTGGGCTGTGACAAGTCTGTCAGATGCAGTATGCAAAGAGAGACATTGTGTTCTGAGGAAAACAAAACAGAAAGGTCATGGCCATCAGATAACATGTCCCTGATATAGATCTGTAGCCTCTGTACCTCCAGCACTGTTCCCATCACTCATTACTCACTAATTAGTTTCCTCAAATGGTACACAGATCACCAAAAACAACACAAAAGCACAGTTAATAGTTGACTACATCTCTGCAGAGACCTTTCGTAACACACAAAATAACAAAATGAACAGCAGTGCTTCGTTTCCACCTCTGAGCTGGTCTTTTATTCCACCCATGGGATCCAGAGAGTTTAGGTCACATTCAGTCAGGAAAGATCCCAGGACCTCTGTTAATCCCTGTCTTTCCATACCGCTTCACACATCACCCATGGAGGCCGGTGCTGTCATCCCGCTCACCCCACAGCCATCGCCGGGGGAAAGATAACATCCGACAGTGTAATCTGACCTTTGATACACAAATGCAGGGTTGGCCCCCTGACTTAAATCATGCCGCTGTGGGGGAGTTTGCTATTCGCTCTCACCCACGCAAGGATGAGGGGATGGGACGGAGGGAAGAGGTAGGGAAAGTTAGAGGTAGGGAAACGCAGATGTGGGGGCTCTTGCATCACCACAGAGGGCTGAGTTTTGTCTCTGCTGGAGGACAGGAAATTCCTATCCTGCCCTTGCAGGTTGGAGCTTAGGCCCCTGAGGGGTCAGAGAGGGCAGACACTTGGTTGGGGAGAGTGAACTATAAACACACTTACACCCGTTAGACACAGAGGGCAGCAGAGGTCAGGTGCTGGATCTCTGGAGTCCCTGTCAAATCCATTCATACACACATAATCTGAAGTATCTGCTGTCTCCCATTGCACTTCAAAGGCCGCAACATGGGTCAGGCACTTTCCTGCCATCACAGGATGGTAGACAGAGATAATCCGCTCAATACTTGCTGTTGGTTACCTGTCAAAGGGCACTCTTGTCTGCAGCTGCTAAAACATCAATACTTTCACTGAGCTCTTTTAGAGGCATGTATCAGCTCTTGTAGGCTTAATTAGTGGATGGCCGATATGAAAAAGTGAAACAGAGCTTGAGGCTCAGTGACAGACAGCACAGCCTCCAGCTACAGACCCCCACCCCTCCCCTCCTCTCCCTGTCTGTCTGTCTGCGCGCTGGACAGAGGAGAAAACGAAATTCGATCCTGTGTCTCGCTACAGAAAGGGGGTGTGAAGCTATCAGACGCAGTTAGTTTGAAAACCCTTGTGGAAGTACTGCAAACACAGCGGAGCTCTGAAGTTGACATGAAAAAGGTAAGGGATTAGGCACAGAAGTCGAGAGATAAATGAAACTTTCAGCTAACTCGTGAGTCATTAGGATTTTTTATAGCCTTAAATGAAAGCAGAGCAACAACTTGCCTGCTTTGTGGAGACATATGACTTGTTAGTAGCAGTGAGTTGTTTTTGTAACTGAACACATCGGCTACGTTGATAAACTTTAGGCAAATGTATTCCCTCATAGGCTAAAAGAGTTGTAACCGAAGTCAATTGAACTTTTTATGCTGCTGTGTTATCAGTTCCTTATTAGATCTGTGTTATGTGCTGTAACTCACAAAGAACACGAATTCATGTCTTAAAGTCATACTTATTTCCGATTATCGGTTATTACTAACAACTTCATTAGTTTACATATTTCTGGGGATACCATGGCTAAGTGGTGGGTGTCATTAAATCAGATAATAACCAAAGTATTGTACACAGCACTATCTAAATCACTGAATAACGTGAAAACATATCAAACTAAAGTCCATAAAGTGGTTATTTTTAATTTCACTTGTTTTCACAAAGATGCTCACTATTTTGGTCATGATATTAATCACTGATGGGATTTGCACCTGCGTGTTACTCGATAACCAGTCAGACTCCCTCTAGAGGTAGATGTTTCCTGTGAGGACATTTCATTTCAAGCCCCACAGCTCAGCTCTGGTATATGCAGGTAGCCTGAATTATAAAAAATAAATAGCTAATAAAAATGTCACTGGGGCCTGTGGTGGCATCCCCACTCCTATTGACAGCCTTGATAAAAGGCACTGCGTATAGTACAGATTGGTTCATTTCTCTGCAGCAGTCTATAAAGGCAAGTGATTTATGTCACTAGTGGTAAGAGGACTGTTGGTTTAAAGGGTTATGTGATAATGCTTTCAACCTTGTTATATTGTTGTCACAAATATGTATAGTGGTTGATATATCTCCCTCTTATAGTGTCACATTCTGTCTTTCCTCTGTCAGTGTCAGGTTGATTAATTTACCGTAGTTGATGCTGACATTGACATATTTTCTTGCAGACATAATCATCATCATCAAGGTTATACTTTTGTACATCAAAGGGTATACTCTTCTGCAGTGGGGCCCTATAGTCCGACTTTATATACTGAAACAATAAGATAAAAATTTGATAATAAGCATATGCTGTTTAACTAAAGGACTCAAGGGTAGTCTTGAAGTCTGTAAAATCAATAACAGATGCAGATTATTCTTTTTCACTGGGGGGAATGATCATGCTAGCTTTATACTCTGTGCCAGGAAAAACTGCATGCAGAATGAGTTCTATAGTAAAGCTTTTCAAGTGATTGATTTACACATAATTATTGTGATTGGCACCTTATTACATCAAATAATGTAGTTATCTGGATCCATCACCTTATTAAATGAAGAAAGAGTCTTGTCTGAGAAACCTCCTGGAGGGACGTAAAATATCTTCCATTAGTCAGAGTTGCATGAATTAGATGAATAATCTACCAGATGTGTCACCACAACGAGTTATTCTCTACAAAAGAATCTATGACTTAAGGGTTTTATGCTGTTAAAAAAAGCAAAGATGCAGCTTTGATTTTCCTCACGAACTTTGAAGCATGATGTAGTCACTATATTTAAGATGGGAACACTTGATTGTATAGTATGTTTATAGACAGAAGTCGAAAGATATCATTTTTGGAGGCTGTAGATTGTAAAAATGGCCTATTAAGGGTTCAAGCTGCAGTATTGCAAATTAACTACAGAGAGAAACCAAAGGCATTTTGGAAGCTTGGGCAGGGAGTTTTCTCAGTGGTGGAGGAATGCTCAGGGAGGGACTACTGCAGATGGCAGAGGAAATAGCTCCACTGCCTGGAATGGAGCTCTTAAGCTCAGAAAACAAACTGTCAATTTTAACATAGACATGTCTTATGTTTCAAGGCAATGTGCAAAACTGCAACATCAGGGTAAGACATGACTGACAACCATTTATTCTTACTCTGTACGAGACATTGACCTAGACCTTTTTATTAACTTTAGTCAACACACTTTTATGTCTGTCTTATTAAAATTTTTGTTTGAAATGTTTCTCAGCCTATGTCTGTTAGTTCTTTTTCTGCAACTCTAATGAGTTAATAGTTTGGTGTAAAGCTGTATTTTTCTCGCAGGATTGGTTTGAATCAAAAGTACTGCAAAGAACAATCAGAACCATATGGTGCAGAAACAATTATGTGGGTTTTTAAAGAGAATATTCAATCCCAGACTTGTTAAAAATTTGTCCTTGCTGGTTCTCTGTATTTGTACATAAAAGCGGTTTGGTGAGCTTTAATTAGATGTTGAGGGAGTTGTCTTTGTTTGAACAATAGCTGTAGCTCCCACAGTTAGTGTCCCTTTTGTCATTAATCAAACATCTCTGTTATGAAAAAACACACATTCCCATGTTTCGCTCATTGATCAGGTTGTCCACTTTCTGTCATTGTCTCTTTCACTCCAGATCTGACCCGGAGTGCCAGTTTATCAGAGAAGGAGCTAAAGGAGGCTCGTGTCAGGAGTCAGATCATCGCTGCTCAGCTCACCATCCCTTCCAACTCCAGCTCTAGAGGCGTGCAGCTCTTCAACAGGCGCAAGCAGAGAGTCAACGCCTTCACGCTTGAAAGCTGTGGAGAGGGGTCGCTGGAGGACAGAGCTGAGAATGTGAAAACCGACCCCTCGTCTAACAAACTAACATGGGCAGACAGGAGCAGTGAGGGAAAGGATAGAGACTTGAACTTTAAGAATAGTGCTACCAAACCACTCTTGTCACCACCTGGGAGGGTACATTTAGTAGGCGATATCATGGAGAACTCAGGTAAGGATTTCCACAAGGAAGAGGACATGGAGGACAGTGTTGTCGAAGAGAGACATTTCCTCCCTGTTAAGGAAGAACAGGAGGAAGAGGAAGAGGCAAGAGATGAAACCCACGAGGAGATTGTGGACAAAGTCAAGGATGAGATTCCCCCTGGAAGTAATAATACTGATCCAGTTCTGATGGGACATGCTGAAGGGCAAGCAGAGATAAATGGGGCCCACACAGTTGGAAAGCTCCAGCCCCATGGAAAGCTTATTAATGGTTGCCACAGTGCCTCTGGACGTGAGACGGTGTCTGCGGCCACATCCAAGCAGACAAGCACCATCATCAATCGAACTGCCAGGCCCTTTTTCTCTCCGCTGACAGTGCAGTCTCCAGAGGTAGTCAGCCCTGTCATGGACATTCCCCCTCCTCCTACTTATGCCACTCCTCCTCTCCCTACTTTCACTGCTCCCCAGCCTGTAGCTTTCTCACCACCACCTCCACCTCCATCATATCCCACACCTCCTCTACCGGCCTTTACAAACCAGCCCCCGCAGACTTACTACTCCAATCCACTTCCGATCACTTCCTCAGCTCCACCATCCCAGTTCCCTGTTTCTTCTGTATCTCAGTACCCATCCATGCCCCATTATGGCCCTCCAACGGCCCCAAGGCCCTCCACCTTTGTTCCTCAGCCTGTTGGAAACAGGAAGCCGATAATAGGAATCAAAACAGGAATACTTGAGGAAGGCGCTGCTAGAAGATCAAGTAGAAAGTCAATGTTCACATTCAAAGAGAAGCCAGTAGTAGCTCCGAACCCTGAGCTGCTCTCTCTGGTGCAAGGGGTAGATGAAAGGAAGAAATATGGACATAGATCTGTGCCTGAGCCAGCACCCGAGGAAGAGTTGCTGGCTCTGGGAGCAGAGGCCTCCAACTTCCTCGCAAAGGAACAGGACAGGGCAGAGGAAGCAAGAGCTCCAGAGTGGGCTTCCTGCCTCAAGAGCTCCAGGACCCAACCAAGGCCAGAGCACAGGCCAGAGCAGACCCTTACCAATGTATCAGGAAAGGGGGCTGAGCTGTTTGCCAAGCGCCAATCCAGGATGGAGAAATACGTAGTTGAGAAACAAAATGCTGGACAAATGAGGTCTCCTTCTCCCACAATGTCGCTGCCTCCATCTTGGGTGTACCCATCAAACATGCCCGGCAGGGTCAAGGCCATTGCTAAAAACTCTGACATGAGCGCTCAGCTGTCAGAAAACCTAAAGGCCCAACAAGCAGTCAAGCAAAAACCAAGGCAAAAAGCTCCAGCACCAGAGCCAATTCCTGAGCCACCTCCTTTAGAAAATGGTTGCTCCAAGATAGAGATGGACCTGTCAAGGCACCGGCCCTACCAGCTGAATTCCTCCCTGTTTGTCTTTAACCCAGCCAAGGACCCCATTAGTACCCTACCCAGAGGAGCACCACAGTCCAGGAACCTGATGTCTATCTCTAGACAGACTTCCTTACCTACTAACCCCCCTTCTCCATTCAGTACCCAGTGTATGTCTCCACAGCTGCATCTCCCCTCAAGAGGAGGAGCAGAATTTCCACAAAATCCAGCCTCTGGTCAGCCAAGGATCAGTTCTCCTATGTCGGCCCTTTCTCCAGACCGAGTGTCCTCTCCTCGGTCAGGGGTCCAGGCACCCAGGCCCACGTTTTCTGCCAAGAAGGCAGGGATTGCACCACAGGTGTGGAGACCCTTTCTGTACCATTTTTAGGAAGGTTGTTTACATCAGGGGAATCTGTCGTAGAGATTACACACATGGTTGGAAAACTGAAAAACTGACCTTAGGGGTGGGGCTACAATATGAAGTTTACTGCACTTGTTTGTTCAACTTGTGCCTTCTAACAATACTATCTTTTGCATTGTAGGTATACAACCGAGTGCATTCTTTTTATGTGTGAAATGCTTTAATGTATCAGAAAACAACTGATCTACAAGAAATGCAATAATAACTGCAGCACAGGCTACAGACAAGTATCTAAATTGTACAGTAAATGCAAAATTCGATTTTTTCCACAGTAACAAACCCCCAAACAGCAGTAATTACCCTCAATTACAATCAAAATATGCCTTGATGTATATCCAAAGCCGTTAAGCACATCAGCACTAAAAAACTTCAATTTTCAGGACGTTTTAAAAACTCACACTTTTCCCACTTTGTCTCCCAATTCTGTGGGCACCAGGGTGATGCTGCTTCACAAAGCACTTTAACAGATGGTCCGGCATCTGCTTTATGATGTATGATTTGCAATTTAATGCTGCTGACTGACAAGAGAGAGAGAGTTCCTTTTATGTCTTTATGTCTTCAGGGTAATTTCCTCTGCTTTTCAGCATTTTCTACCTAAATATATGGTGTGTGCTTGGATTCTTTGATGTTTCAAATCTGCAGGCTGCATACTAATTTGCATCACGGACCTACATTGTTTTTGTGACTTAAATTAGTTATTCCAGTAGTGTTTTTTCCCAGGCAATCATCATTCACTGTTGTTTAAGACTACAGGGTTTATGTTTCACATCAAAAAACGTCATTCACTGCTTTCTTCTGCTGTTATTCTGTCTGTTATGATACATTTTTTGTGTGATAGTGAATCTTTCTTTCTCTGATTAAAGTGTTATGCTAACACTCTGCTGTGACCTCTTTCTCCTTTTTCTCATTTCCTGACTTCACTGTCCTCTTCTTCCAACCATTAGTTTCATTTTGAAGCGTTTGTGATTTCACTTTCCTGCCTTCCTTGCCATCACTGCAAACAAAACACACTGATAAATGTTTTGCCTCCATTAAGTACACAGATAATTTGCATCAGGAGATAGATAATGTTTTGGAACACAGTACGTAACTTTTAACATTTCTTTTACAGAAATAATATTTTGGCTTACCATTGCAAGATATATCACATGTTATAAAAAAATAGAGTTATGTGTGTTTGTGTTAAGACATGATCCCTTGGTCTTGAGAGGCTCACCTGGACTTTGTTTAACAAATGCCCTGAACTTTGGAAATGTCAGTAATGTTGATCATAAAAGACCCTAACTTCTCAGGATACTGATCCTAGCAATTTCTTCTCTAACTCTAAAGACAGTCTTCATATTATTATCACGAGTGGAGAGTTTGATTAGTATGTACTTAAGATGAAATGCTACCCTTGCTTCAGTCGAGTAACTTCATATCCCTGTAAAGGTTAACTACCTCTGGGTGGCCAGATGACAGTAACCTGAGAGAGACACTAAAGACCAGGCCTATGTGTGCTGGTGGCCAGACTTATTGAAGAAACACTCACAGTAGAAGGGAATACACAGAGATGACCTGAATGCCACTGGAGCTCAAGACTGAACACATAAATACTCTTTTATTGTCTTATTGAATAGAGTTAGAAACCTCAGAATATAGATAAAATTGATTTATTCTATTATCATATATTGGACAGGCATTGTACTACAATATCTAATTTTGCAAGTTAACTGTTTTAGTTATATTTTTGAATGTATGTTTCCAAGAGTCTAAAAAACATTATTTGTCATGGTCCAACAGACACCAAAGGACACCTCCCCAGTTGAAACCCCCAGTGAGACTCCCACACCAAACAGGACGCCCAGCCTCACCAGACGGTTCAGCAGCCCAGAGGGCCCCGCCACTGGAACCTGGAGTCCTAACCTCAAAGCAAATCATCCCTCTACCACCATCTCTAGCCGCTCAATTACTTCCCCTGTTTCCTCTCCTAGGGGTACAAGATGCCAATCCCCTATGGCCAGTCAAAATATCCAATTTTCCACTGTTACCTCCTCTACAACATCCATACCCACCCATACATCTACAGCCACCACTCCATGCTCTCCTCCTTGGGGTTCAAAATCCCTGTCTCCAACGGTAGGCCAGCCTGCCCAGTCTTCGGCTGTCACCTTCATGTCCACATCCAGACTCCCCCAAACATTCACAGCCACATCCCCACGGTCTCCTCCTTGGGGATCAAGATGCCAGTCCCCTATGGTGAGCCACAATACCCAGTCTTCCACCATTTCCTCTGTTCCTACTTCAAGACCTCCTCAAACTACTACATCTACTTCTCCTTGGGGATCAAGATGCCAGTCCCCAATGGTAAGCCAGAATACTTCCACTGTTGTCTCCATTTCCACATCCAGACCAACCCAAACATTTACAGCCACGTCTCCTGTCTCTCCTCCCTGGGGGTCACGTTCCCAGTCTCCTGCGCTCTCTCACACCAGCTTATCCTTCCCTGCTACTAAGGCGCCGTACACATCCTCTGCCACATCTCCTGTTCCCCCACCCAAAGACAGCCGCTGCATGTCCCCCATCATTAATAACCTAGACTCTAAAGCCAACCATCGCCTCCTGGCCAAGAACATAATCAATGCAGCCAAACGTAAAAACAGCCCCTCTCCTGGAGCACTGAGCGGTCACAGCCTCCCCATCTCGCCTCTGGGAAATTCTCACGGCTACGACTGTCACAAACCGCCCATAAGCCCTTTCCAGTCACGGGCATTAGGGGTTCAGTCCCCTTCCTTCATTAGTCCACCTCCCACCCCAACCCAAAGGATCTGCTCCCCTGTGAGGCTCTACAACACTCGCTCCCTCACCGACTCCGATGCCTCTGTTGAGTCCGAAGACTCAAGCCTCCGATCGCCTGGCCTGCACTCCTACAATACCTGCCCCCGCGGGTGGGGCGGTAGCCTGAGGGTAAAGAGAAGCACAGTCTCCACTGACCTGTGAGGGTGTTACTGGATGGCAGTCAAAGCATGATTTCAGTTTTCTTAGATGTTTGTGGCATTGTATCAACTAGTAAAATATGATGCAGTTTGCAACTGACGGCATTTCATCAGACTAATATTAGACAAGTTACCTTTCTGTAACTTTGAATATCGATCCTTGCTGTGGCTTGTACACTTCTCACATACCAAAAAGTACAAAGAGACTCAGAATAACCAAAGATGTTTAAATTCACTTCAGTAAATTTTGTACTTTTTACACTTTCACAACAAACATAACTTCATAGCCACTGTTCTCGTTAAATAATGTTTGAGTAAATGGGTATGTGTTTTACATGTTATTAATGAATGCAAAGCAATTTAAAGTATAGAAGGGATGCATGGAATAAATAATGTGCAACTATATATCTCATTGGACTGAACAGTACTTTGGTTAAGGCATTTTCTAATCGTACTGTGTTAGTAAAGAATTAAATTTAACTATACAGTGAATATCGATTTCGATTATACTGGGTAAAAGGAGTTTCCATCATTTTTCCATGATAAAAACACAGTGGTAGGTGGGACACAGGCTATTCACGCTATCACACATAGTGAAAGTATTCACCACAGTTTATTATCCATTTGTAATCAATGGGAAAGAAATCATATGCATAATTATAGCAGTGCAATAATCCATTTAACACAGCGTATATATGTTGCTTTATGTACTGCATTTGCTATAATGAATGTAAGCTTTACAGACAGATTGACAGAGAATGACAGACAAAAGGTGTTGAGTATGAAGCGTTATGTGGAGGTTCAATGGGTCATTGAAGCACTTGTTAAATCAAACACTGTTTCCATGTTTTAAATCCAAAGGTTTCAATGGTTGTATGCTAACTTTTTAACATTGACAATGAACAAATTAATTAACAAACAGCTGTCGATGTGCAAATTTAATGAAATATTGATTGTAATATTCACATTGGAGAATCATGTATATATGCCTCAGTTTTGACACTTCTGCTGACCACAAAAAGTCACTATTTTATCAGTAATGTCTTTAATGAGGAACAGATTAACATTTGTTGTGCCTTTACTTATTGTACAAAGTGCCTGTTTTGGATGAGGTTCAGAAGCAAATGTGTATGTCACACAAGTAGGGAAGGAACAGAAACAGAAAGTTGTTAAGCTTTCATGGGAAAAAGGTTAGAATAATGTTGTATGTTGTGAAATATTAATAATTATTAAATCAAAAGTGTTGAAAGTGTGAAAAAAGGATTAGAGGAACTGATTGTATTTTAAATACATTCATAACTCTCATTAACTTCTAAAGTTTCTTTTTATACTTGATTTGCACTTCAGTTCATTCCATTTCAATGGCTAAGTTGGCATTGTGTGAAACTTGAGTTGCTTAAACAGGTGTCACTCAAAATAAAGGCTGCAAAATAAATATCCTACTGTAAAAAACAGAACATTCCTGCACTATTCAACATGTTGACATGATGGTGGCAATTAGCTGTAAACCTGACTGCTGCCTTCCAACCACAACTGGCTTTCTGTTTCAAGTGTGGGATGTGTTCTGTACCAGCACACACAACATCATTCCTTCAGCCCCCCACGTCCAGGCCAAAAGCATCAGCACATTTCTAAATATTAACTTCTCTGTGTCCTTTGAGTGACGGGGACACCTGCTACATGGTGTCCTGACTCCTTCAGCAGGATTACGCCTATCACTGTCATGGATTGGTTTCAACCTGGGTCACCTCTGGACAAACTGAACACTGCTGACATCCTCAAACACAGAAAAGAATCACTGCAATTTTTTTAGTTTTGCGAGAAGATTACCTTTGGCGGGGGGATGGGGTCAGTGGTTGCATGCCTAGATTTTTTCAATACAGCTCATTTTTCTCTCATTTCATAACTGTATGATGTCTGAAAATGAATGCAAAATAAAAAAAGTGATGACACACCAATTTAAATAATAGTTTGTCACATGTCAATTGTTTTATTATTATACTTAATAACACCCTGAACTGAAAATAATGGTATACACTGAAAATAATATTAGCTGAAGTAGTAATTTCCTCCCTTTTTTAAATATTTCAAAATGATAGATTAAGTCTAAGTCATGGGATGCACATCAATTCACATAAAACACATTTATCCACATATAATACTGTTACTATATAATACATATAATACTAGTTTTTTGATTAATTAATTAATTTCTTCTTATTGTATATGTGTATTTAAGGTACACACGCGACACATTTAGGACTACACTAATCCTGTACTGTGCCACCTACACAAGGATTCACATTTCATCTGGTCCTTACCCCTTAAGGCACCTCACCAGAACCCCATTAAAACTTTATGACAAATATATTTTGATGCAATTTAACTAAAACTAGAAAACTAACTTAATTAGTATTTATGTATTAATCGCTGTACTGATGTATCTCTGCACTTTTATGCTGCCTATATTATGCTTAGTAGTTGATTGTCGCCCAAACTACTGACATTATGTACAGGATCATCCACCACATTTGTAGACTCATTCCTTTGGTTTTACAGTCTTGTGTTGTGCTTCACTGTCAGTGCAACACGCATCCCATTAGTGGTTATAGTTAGGGGACTGAACTGTCCCTAACAGCAACTCCTCAGGGTGAAAAGGAAACCAAAGCCACATTTATCACAGGTTCATAGACTGCCATCTGTAGGACTCTGGACAGAAGTTCAAATTAAGCAACATTGTTTTAACTGATTGTGTACATGCACCTGTTTCTCAAAACAAACATATAATACATTTGCTCATTATTTTCTTTTTTTTCTTTTATTTCATAGTATCATCATCAATCACAATATTAAAATTAGGCAATTTCTCCTGCAAGAAAATACTGTGAAAAAAAGTAGCCATTGAAGACATTTTCACTTATCTCTATAATAAAGTAAGAGTGAATGTCATCCCTAATAGACATTGTTCACTGCAGACTTTTCAACACGTCATAGCAGGAAAAGAACAAGTGCAATAAAATTAATGATGACTGCATTTAGTTATTCTTGCTTAGCATGCTCATTGACAGTATATACATTCACAATATGCATTGTACAATAAGCATTGTACAGGCTAACATGGACACTCACTTATTACATCCCATGATTACAACTCATCACTGGTGGACAGTCATTTACTCAATTACTGTACTTAAGCACACATTTGACGTACTTTACTTCTTTCCTTTTCATGCTACTTTATACTTCCACTCCACTATATGACAGAGGGAAATATTGTACTTTCTAATTTTGTACAAGCACTCTGAAGGTGTCACTTTGGGTTCTAGGTAATTGCCAACATTTCACACTATTTTCACCTTTTAAATTAACTGATTAATGGAAATAAATATCAGCGGATTAATTAATAAGGAAAATAATTATCAGTTAAATATCCTGCTTTTACATCAATGCATGAGTAACAGTAAAATTGTACTTCTTGCAGAAAATGTGTGTGCGGAAATGCTGAAAGCTGAAATTAATTTGCAAAACACTGCTGAAAATTCAGATGTCTAAAACTGACAACCTGGAAGCCGACCTGCATTACCTAATAATGCTTTAAAATGAAATACATTGCAAACTTGAAGCTTAGCTGTAACAAGGACAAAACTGTTCCTGTAAAAACCTTAACATTTAGAATATATGGAAGGTAGAAGAGGTCCTTAAAGAGGTGAACTCTTGATATTTGAAATGTTCTGTAGCTAAAAGTATTAATCAAAATAATAAATTGTAAAGCCTTGCTGAAATGCAGAATTGTGAAATAATATTTCAGAATTAAAAACCAAACTACTTACCTAAAGCTAAGAGCTGAAACACATTGCCAGAAAAGCTGGAAGCTACTATATCACCAATGTTTTTCACTTCTGTTGTAATAAATTGTTGGGGGAAAAAGTTGTACAAATCCTCACAAAAGACCTCACAGAGATAGCAAGACTAGTTTGTGTGGAAGTCCTCAAAGAAACCAGTGCATTAATGTGTGTCTGTATGTGTCAGTTTTTGTGTGTCTGTGTACGTGTGTGAAAGACAATGATTTAATTGTGAAATAAGCATTCTGATTCAAAGATTTCTCCCATTACAATTTTTTAAAAACACTTAATATTTAACAGTATGAATGGTAGAAAAACACATATTTAAATATTTGAAATGATGATGGTTTGAAAAACAAGATCAAACATCAGCGCTCTGTCATTGTACGCCTTTACACCTTACATTGTTATCAAGATATGATGTGTCTCCAGTGTCCATATTGAGATCCAATCAAGTATCTGGCAGGCAGATATGTCAACTATACTCATCATCATCCCTTCTTTCCTTCCTTGATTCCTTCCTTCCTTCAATCATTTCTTGATTCCTTCCTTCCTTCTTTGATTCCTTCCATCCTTCCTTCTTTGATTCCTTGATTCCTCCCTTGATTCCTTCCATTCTTCCTTCTTTGATTCCTTGATTACTTCCTTGATTCCTGGATTCCTTTATTGATTCCTTGATTCCTTCCATAATTCCTTCCTTTCTTGGTTCATGGATTCCTTTCTTGAGTCCTTGATTCTTTCCTTGGTACCTTCTTTACTTGTTTCCTTGATTCTTTCCTTCCTTCAATCCTTCCTTGATTCTTTCCTTCCTTCTTTGATTCCTTCCTTCCTTCATTACTTGATTCCTTGATTCCATTCCTTCCTTTGTTTCTCCCCTCCTTCCTTTATTCCTTCATTCCTTCTTTTTTTCCATCTTTCCTTCATTCCATTCCATCCTTGATTTCTTCCTTCCTTCAGTCCTTTCTTGATTCCTTAAGATCAGATCTGCCTAACAGATACTCGATCGGATCTCCTTGATTGCTTCATTTCATCCTTCATTTCTTCGTTCTTCCTTGATTCCTTCCATAATTCCTTCCATCCTTCCATCCTCCCTTCTTTGATTTCTTGATTCCTTCCTTCCTTCATTCCATTTCCTTCCCTGATTCCTTCCCTCCTTCCTTGAGTACTTACTTCCTTACTTCCTTCCTCGATTTCTTCATTCCTTCCTTTCTTTCTTCCTTACTTCATTCTATTCCTTCCTTGATTTCTTCATTCATTGATTACTTCCTTCCTTCATTCTATTCATTCCTAGATTCCTTCCTTCTTTCCTCCTTTGATTCCTTCTGTTACTTTCTTCCTTGTTTCCTTGATTCCTTCCTTCCTTCATTCCATTCCTTCCCTCCTTCCTTGATACCTTCCTTGAGTCCTTCCATGATTCCTTCATTCCATTCCTTCCTTGTTTCCTGGCTTCCCTCCTTCCTTGATTCCATCCCTCCTTCATTCCATCCCTTCCCTCGTTCCATGATTCCTTCCTTGATTCCTTCATTCCCTGATTCCATTCCTTCCTTCATTCCATTCCTTCCCTCATTGCTTGATTCCTTTGATCCTTTATTCCTTACTTTACTTCTTGAGTCCTTCCTTGATTCCTTCCGTCAATCTTTCCTTGATTCCTGCCTTTGTTTGTTTGATTCCTTTATTCCTTCCTTACCTCCTTCATTACTTGATTCCTTCATTCCTTCATCCATTCCTTCCCTGATTCCTTCGTTCCTTCATAAATTCCTTCCCTGATTCCTTTTCTCATTCCTTGATTCTTTCCTTGAGTCCTTCCACGATTCCTTGATTCCATTCCTTCCTTGATTCCTTCCTTTCTTCAATCCTTCCTTGAGTCTTTCCTTCCTTCTCTGATTCCTTCCTTCCCTCGTTCCTTGATTCCTTCCTTCCTTTATTCCTTACTTGATTTATTGAGTCCTTTCTTGATTCCTTCCTTCATTCCTTCCTTACTTCCTTCATTACTTGATTCCTTCATTCCTTGATACAGCAACAATGTCAGGGACATGCAGCCACTATAAATGCGGATCAGTGTCCAGTACGTACCCACCCTTTCGGTTTCAGTCTCACCAATGCTGTTGTGTTTAGGTGAATTGCTGTCGTGTTGTGTGATGTGCTGTTATGTTGTGACAATTTGATGTTGTGTTGTGTGGTGATTTGCTCTTGTGTTGAGGCAATTTGCTCTTGCGTTGTGCTGTTGTGGTTTGCACTTTAAAAAAAGTTCAATACATGTATGTCCTTGAAGAGTGAAAGATTTCTGTAGCTGAAAGTATGCAAAAATGAAATGCTGCTAAACCAGCATTCATAGTAATAATAATCTAATGATAACATATGTTAAACAGTAACAGCACACATTTTTCTGATTTAAATATTTACTTTTAATACTTTATGTACATTTTCCTGATTTTACTTACACACTTTTACTTAAGTAGCGTTTTCAAAGCAGTACTTTTAGCCAGTGGTAATAGAGTATTATTACAAAGTTAGTATTTTTACTTAAGTAAAGGATCTGAATACTTTGTTCACTGCAACTTAAGAGATTCTGGCACCGCCTCTATGCTGAGAAAAAAAGGTGTTAACTCTGTGTTAGATATCACAGGTATTATTCAACTCAAGAATGAAAGCAAGAGAACTGCAAATAAGTTGCAGCTTTACAGGAGGTTTGGAAGCCTACGCTGAGCAGTTTCCCTTCCACAGCTCTTCTGATTTTATTTTATTTTACAGATTTGTGTTGCCAACAATAAATTGCACCATAAGATGACAAATAGGCTTAATTAGTTATTGTTGCTGTGGATCGTAAGATTAACAACAATGTGGTCTGTGAACCATTTGAAGAAAATAGTCCTTTTTCCTCAATTTTGCATGAAGTTGATGATACACCTTGGCAGTCCCTGCTGCATCTATTGCATCTATTAACCTGAAATACCACGTTACGTTTTAACACTTAGTCTCTTTGTGCTCAATTTTGGGCAATAACATTAAGGTTATTTAGCAACTCCTCATTTCGCTGGGTAGACACCCTGAAAAATGAAAACCTCCATTGAGACACAAGAGGCCGCTCTTGAGGTGAAAAGGGCGAAAGCCAGCGTAGCGCTTTCATCGTTTGACAGCAGGGTTTGTTTTACAGCACCAAACAACAAGGATGAAGATTACAAGCGACGATGCGGCAACAGAGATAGCCGAGGAGACGTTTAGGTAGCTGAAAGCCCGTCAGCTTTATCTCTGTCTCCAGGCGAGTGCTACGAAATTATCGCCAGGCAACTTGAATATCGACTAAACTGCAGATGAACGTCTGTGCCTTAAGTGTCGCTGGATTTGTTGTTGTTAGCTGCTAAAGCTAACCATAGAAGTTGCGAGCTAGCTGGCCTGGCAAGCTAATGGTTCAAGCGAAGAAAATATCATTATCATAGCCAGATAACGTTATGTTTGATTTACTTAATGCTGTCCGGCGAGTAAACTCAGCGTTGTGTAGCTGATGGAGCCAGCTAACCTTGGCTTCAGTAGTTCAAGAACTGCATCATTGGTTAAGCGTTTGAAGTAACGATAGTTAGTTAGCTTGCCATTTAGCCACCACTTTCCTTGGAAGAATGAGTAGAAAACACCATCATATTAAAGGAGCAGAAGTCAGCTGCTGCGTGAAATACTTCTTATTTGGATTCAACATTTTATTCTGGGTAAGTAAATACAGTCTTTGTGCCGTTTTTCAGTTGGTATCCTAAGAAAAATAACCCTAATGTTGCTAACTTAAAGTCTCATTAAATAGTCTGGTAAAGTTAGCTGAACGTTAGCACCGTTGGTGTTGGCAACTGGAACTTCAACTAAATCTTAACTCATTCCTGATGTCTCAATAATATGATCATTTAAGGTAGTTGAGCTAACTATGAAAACTATTAACTACTAACTATTCGTCTTTCTCCTGACATTTTTTTTGTTCTTCAGGTTTGATTTATTATTATTATTATTATTATTGTTGTTGTTGTTGTTGTTTGTGTGGTAATATGCACAGCCGATTAGCTTGTTAACGTGATTGTCCTAGAAGAAGTCACATTCTAGTCATGTTCATTCATGTTGTTTGCCTTTCATAAAATTGGTGAAAGGAACTGTTAGTAAATAGTTGTGGGCGTGCCACAAGTAACGTTATCAGTAGTCACTTTAAATACTACGTTGTCTAACTTAAGTTTTTAGAGGAGTCAAGGAACCTCTGATGATGGTTTGCTGGTGGAGGCAGAAACTAACCATAGATTAAAGCTGAGCTGATGTGAGTTTCTCTTCCTGCTCTGACTTGGCAGTGAGGATTGGTACCATTGTGTTTGAGTTTGAGAAATGGCTGTCTCATCTGTATTGTTAGGTCAGTGACAAGTGAGCCTACGTCTCCTTTACAATACCCCCCTCCGTCTTTGTCCCTCCTCAGTCTGAAAAGTTCCTCTGTTCAGTCTGCTTCACCCCTCCCTCCACACCCGTCTGCTTTGCCTCTGTGCTGCTGGTGTAATATAATGTCTGTGGGTGAAGGAATGGCGTGTCTGTGTGCCCCAGAGGGTCTTCCCACACACTGTTGGAAGAGAAGGGCCACACTGGCCTGAATACCACCCAGCCCTCCTCTTTTCAAGCACCCCCTTTCACTCCTTCCACCACTATAATGCTCAAGCTCTGCGGGACAGCATTGTTTGCCTCCCTCACACACCCACAAGTGCACAAAGAGCGCTGGTAATGACAAAGACTGGGTGGTGTGCTGAGTATGATTCCCCCTGGTATGCTTGTTTGAGTCTGTTCTGGACTCATCAGGCACATGGGTTCCACATGCAACTTGCTCTCTACCTATTCCTCCTCCTTTCATCTTCACCATCTCTCACCTCAGTCCTCACCACTCCTTTTCAACATATGGGAGTGTTACACTATATATCATGGTATGTTTTTTGTTGTGAAACTGAGGTGATATGAACTTCTTCCAAACATGACACACGTATATTTTAAATTTAAAAACAACAATGCACAAGTACATTTTACATTTGGCCTCACAAATGAAAAGTGCTCTGTAATTAAATCAGACTGAGCAATCAACCAGGAAATATGGAGTCATAGGACTACATCGCTGTCTGACTCATATTGTGCACTTTCAGACTGTTTGACACTCAGGCCAAGTGAGTCCTGTGTCTGAGCTCTTTGTAAAACTGTGGAACAAGTTCCAGCTCGCTGGCTGTTTCCGTTAATAATCACAAGAAGATGTTCTCCTCTTGTCTGTGTACTGCGGAACTGGATTTGACAGACAAGCTGGTGCATTGCCGAAATAGAGAGAGATGGGGTTTACTCTCCACAAATCAGCCCATTTGTCTTTCCTATAGTGATCTTGTCAGACTTGAAAATGCTGCTTGAATTGAGACAGAATGCTTGTAAGACCCTAAATATTGTGAACAAAATAGAGCAATAAAACCTTCTGCTTCTCCTCTGGAATGAATTCTTCCAGAGTCCCAAGCTCTCTGCTGACAGCTAGACATTCTCACCCAGCGCCTTCTCTCGTCCTTACAATAGACACATCCACTTAATTAATCACATTTTCTGCCTGAGCTGCTGAAATGTTCGGAGGCTCTGCATGCTGTAATTAAGAGCTTGTTAAGCTGTAACCAAGTTGCTGAGTTGGTTGGATGCAGGCAGTATGTTATTAGCCAGCTCCAAGTGTCTGTTCACATTTGGCACTAAAATGTGCGTTGGCTGATGACGTCACAGGTGGACAACCTGTAAAGAACCAAGTGTGAAAGCAGCAAGACACATTTGAAGGTGATCAGGGTTTCAGCGGTATAATTTGCTTTAAAAATTGCCGCTTATCATACAATGTACATTTGCTTATCTGCGGTATTGAATTCTGCAGTATTGGTGTTATTAAATATATATAAATATGCGACTATATATTTCAAGTTTCATGTCTGTCAGGACACATTATTTTGTGAAATAATAATAAAGCATTTGCTAAACCTAATATAACACTTCTGTTTTCATTCTTTTAAGGGTCGTTGTAACTACAATGATAATAATTGTCTAATACCGTGATATTTTCTGAGATTATTATCGTACCATTAAAATCTTATTCCGTTGCATCTGTATCAGAGATGAATGTGTCCGCATGCAGTGTGTGTCTCTACATGCATTGGAAGAAGCCACTGGACGTTTGCCTGTGCGTGTATAGT
>JAPMOB010248140.1:0-18778 GCA_029875015.1 Lepomis gibbosus
AGGTCAGACTTGGCTGTGAGTTTTGAGGAATTTCACTGCACACAACAGGCCAACTTTTGACCCCCTTTCTTTATTTGATGTTCATATCAAAACAATGCAGTTCTTACATGCCAGGGAAAAATCATTTATCACACAAAAACACAAACAAAAAGTTGTAAAGATGTTACACATGATCACTTTAAGTAAAAAAAAAAAAAATCAATCCTATATAATTTCAGCCCAAATTAAAGACATGCAAATGCAAAATACAATAACATATACAAACAGGTTTTCCACACACAAATAAAAAATAACTAGATGTAAATCTGGTTAAGGTACAGCTGAGGCACCTTAACCAGTTTTATCAACAAATTACAGGTTAAAAATACAAATTATATAGTGGAATGTTAAAAGATTATAATTTTGTCCAAATTTCCAAATTACTTCAGTAGATAGGTGGCCTGAAGACGTGAGTTATAAATGTATTAATGATCTGAGGGTGTTCCATGACCAGCTTACATTTATTGAGATTCAAGGCATGTTTTCATGATAAAACTAAATCAGTGCTAGAGAGATTAAAAAGATTTTAGCTGATTTTATCAAGTAACATTACATTATTTACATCAAATACAAATGAACCAGAAGGCTAACATATTCGCATTCAAGCTGACAAAATTATTGGTATAGATTTTAATAACTGCCCATTCATCAGGACATCTCAAACACAGTTTCTGATCAACAGTTTAGCCACCTAAGGAATTTCAGGTAACCATAGCATGTAGGCGTCACACTATGTTAATATATCAGTTTCAAGTTTTTTTTTTTATATAGCACACTTAAAACAACCAAGGTTGAACAAGGTGCTTTACAGGGTAAAGATACAACAATATAACAGTTACTTAAATCATTACTAAATGATATGTAATGATAATAAAATCGCCTAGGATAGTAACTTCCTTCACTCAAAGGAAATGTCAAAGAAACGAGTTGTGTTTTTAACAATGATTTAAAGTGTTCGAGAGTTCAGGCAGTTCTGATGGGGAATGGCAAGTTGTTCCACCGGTTAGGGGCAGCTTCACAAAAGGCTGTTACCAGTTTACTGTGAAATTTATCTAACTACAACTGCAAACATTAAAAATGGATGAAAATTTAAACACAGGCAGTGTGAGTAGTTACAAATTTGACATTTCAGCGAAATAAGTCTATCTAGATCAGCTGCAGTACTTCAGTAGACAGTAGTCACAATGTCACCAAGCTTGCCCTCAGCAGAACAGAGGACCAGACCCAGGCTTCTATTAGAGACAAGACTTCATTTCTAATTTCCCATGTTATTGTTTATGTACCATCTTTTAGGGTATTTTCAAAGAGGCATTTTGCTGTGTCTCTTTATAACAAGACCAGACACTAAGCCAATCCAAAAACCCAGTATCCAATAACTTTAAGTGCATGAAAAAAAGAAAAAAATATTTTTAGAAAACATTCAGTAACACAAGGTTATTCATATCAGTTTCTCTATTCATCAACTGTGTAATTGAGATGATCACGGCTGCCACCATAGCGATTACTGAGTTCAGAAGATTTTCCTGACTGCTGCGTTAGCGACTGCTGTGGTCTTCCAGGCGATCGCGACTGCCACCGTAGCGTTCGCGTTGCTCGTCAAGGCGATCGCGACTGCCTCCATAGCGCTCGCGTTGCTCGTCAAGGCGATCACGACTGCCTCCATAGCGCTCGCGTTGCTCATCAAGCCTATCACGACTGCCTCCATAGCGCTCGCTTTGCTCATCAAGCCTATCACGACTGCCTCCATAGCGCTTGCGTTGCTCATCAAGCCTATCGCGACTGCCGCCATATCGGTCACGTTGCTCATCAAGCCGATCACGACTGCCGCCATATCGGTCACGTTGATCGTCAAGGCGATCACGACTGCCTCCATAACGGTCACGTTTATCGTCAAGGCGATCATGACTGCCACCATAACGGTCACGTTGCTCATCAAGACGATCACGACTGCCTCCATAACGGTCACGTTGGTCGTCAAGACAATCACGGCTTCCACGACGGAGATCACGCTGGTCGTCTTGGTCACGTTGGGACTCAATATCACTGTTTTTACCATCATACTTTTCTTTACCACTAATATAACTGTGTCGGTCCTCCTCAAACGTATGTCCAGCTGTTACACTGGAGCTGTTTTGAGGAACAATGTTTTTGTCTTCATGCTGGTCGAACTGCTTTGTCTTGCTATTTGACTTGTTGTCCCAGTACTCCTCAGCTTCAGGAGCATTGTCGTCATAAAACTCCACTTCTCCGGGGGAACTAGAAGACAAACAGGAACAAAATAAGCACAAGAAGGAAAAAACAGTTAACCAGGATGGTTGGATGAATTAATTAAAGCACCTGTAAACACCATTTAATAATAATCAATACACAAACATAAAAGTCGGTGGTAGTTTACAATGGCAGAGATGGCTGAGACACACAGGTCTTATCATACATACCCTTCAGCATACTTTTCCTTTTTGCTCTTTTTACAGCAGCAACAGAAGATGAGAATCCCTAGAACCACAACACCTGCGAGGACTCCTCCAATTATTGCTGCAGTAGACCCAATGTTCATGCTGCCTGGGGATAAAAAAGAAAAGATAAGCGATTTCACACTACACTTGCTACCTTTTCGGACACCGTTTATGGCTTTGTTAGCCATTTTGAAGAATTTTTTTTGGAGAAAGATCACATTTATTTATAACCTATATTATAATGAGTAAACTAAATTTAAATCAAGATCTTTAAGGTTAAGGTTAAAGATCTTGACAATGTTACACAATAAAAATGTCAGAACAGTAAGAAATGGGATAGAAAATTCCATAAAACTTATCTATGGGGCAGTGACAAACTGTAGCCACAAGATATAACCTCATGACGAATGTGTTAGCAAACTGTTTTAACAGACCACGCCCTACTCCCTTGCACCTTTCCACTCTTGCATGTGACATATGCTGTTCTGACATTGTCCTCACCAGAAAAATGACAATATAGGTTGCTTGTGCAGTTATTACAACCCATTTTTACATTTATTGTGGCAACTACCTCTAGTGGCCGTCTAAGTAGGTCGTATGGGTCAAACCCTGGACCCCATTTGAAATCAAGTAATGCTGAGATATTTTAAGTTTCAACTTCTGTCACACTTCAGTTATTGACTTCTATCCCATGACTTACGTAATTTACTTACTTTATCCCAAACCACAATATTTTCGTTAACCTAGCCAAGTAGTTTTTGTTGACTAAACTTAACCAAACGTTTAACGTCAAACATGTTTAACCTCATGTGACTTAGCTCACGTAATTGGAATGTTCCAGTCCTATATGGGTGCTTTTTCCAGTTTTTGTGTAATCCCACAAAATGATGTAGTTAGCTAATGATATGCTGCTTGGCTTTGGAAGTAGTGCTATGTTAGCATTACTACTGTAGGTAGCAGGACACACTAACTTGCAGCTTGCTTCAGACTCAACAAACATAGAGTTTGATCCATTCTTTAGACTTTTACTTTTGTGTGTTTGGTTTGGATAAGCAAGAAACCAAAACAGCTACCAAGAATCATTGTTACTACAGCTCCATCTACACTACTTTAACATGTGGAGAAAGCAAAGCTTGAGACACCTACCCTTTTACAGTCACAAAGCCATGACAATTCCTGTTTGGGGAGGTGATTAGCAAATAGGTAAGTGACCAGTAACATATCCAGCAGACACAGAGCAAAATTAACACTGTCTGTCTGTCCATCTCTCTCCTTTAAGTTCGGTTTTAGTCTCCACCAACTCCTTAGAAAAATATCTGGCCTTTGAAAACAAGAGAGTGGAATTTGCCACATCAACTAAAGGAGACTAAAAAGCTCAGAGGATGGGAGGTGAAATGCAGAATTGTGTGGCAATTCTCTGTGGTTTCATTATGAACAGGTAAGAAGGTAAATAATGTTACAACACTCACCAGGCATCACAGCTAAGGTAATGTTACAGCTGGCAGAACCAATTCGATTTGACGATGTGCAAATGTAGAACCCAGACATTTCTCTTGAAATATTGAAGAGAGATAGAGCTCCATTGGCTACAACACAACGGCAAAAATGAGGATAATTAATGCAGAGATGATGGGCCACTTTGCCATTCTTCACATTGACACTGATGATGAGAAACAAACTGTCCATAGCCTACCAAAGATTAACACATGGAATGAAATGCATACTTTCGGTTGTCTTAGGTGGAAATGTTCTGGGAATGTTGTCCACACTGTAGCTCCTCCATTCAGACACAGGTTTTGGGGATCCCTCCTCAGACAGGCAGGTGAGGGTGATGTTTTGAAAGTACTCTGCTTTTCCCTGAATCTTGCAAACTGGCGTGGAGGGAGCCACTGAAAGACAACAAATAATTTGCATTAAATGCATAATTGATTTTACATCTTCATGTAGACACGACATATAAATATAATAGACAGATAACTAGACTTAAAACATGTCAGTGGTTAATTCTCACCCAGGACCAAAAGGGAAGTGGTAGCAGCTGTTGTTCCCTCATCATCATTGGGGACCTTAACACTGCATTGGTAACGGCGGCTGTCCTGTACTGTCACCTTTGTTAAGCGGAGAGTGCTCGCTCGTCTGACAATGTCAACTTCCATAAAGGCTCTGCCTTCATAAGCAGGTGCAATGTCAACCGGATTATTTAAAAAGTAGGTGGCAACAGATTTCTGAAAAAATAAACACAAACATATTTTACAAAGATCTCTGATCAATATAATATAATATTACAATATCATAATAATGCTGGCTCAGTATTCAGCAGTGTCATTATGATAGTAAAATTAATGTGGGGGCCTAGTTCACCATGACATTATGTAAAGTATAAAGGGTATCATATGCTGTTCCATATCGACGTCCAAATTGTTCAATGTTGATTGTTATTATCTTACTTCCTTCCCTAGGTATTTACCCATTGATGTGATATGTAATATGAATTCTTATTAGTACTGATTGATGCTCTTACTAATGTGTATTGTCAGGTGTAGATCTGTATTAGATGCTCTGTTTATGCTTGTATGTTGTTCCTCAAATGTAAGTCGCTTTGGATAAAAGCGTCTGCCAAATGAGTAAATGTAAATGTATTAAAATAATTTTAAAAAACATTATTAAATTAATAATGATATGTAAAAATGTGTAAAATCAATTAGTCAGTCAGGAATTTGTGAAATAATTGTACTTATTATGAAATGTTATTTCCTCATTCATTTCCAAAATAACTGCATTTCTAAATTTTTATAGTTGACTCAAAATTACTTTGAGGTTGTTGCTCTTGGCTAAAATGTAAGAAGACTATGATAAAACCCCTGTCATGAAAAGTGAAATTAATAAAAATAAAATATATTATTATGAAAGGTGAAATAAATAGCTGGATGAAATACAAGAGGTTTCGGGATAAATGCCATTATGAAAAAATAGCAGACTTCTGCAAAAGGGCAATTCAAAATAAAAATGAAATGAATGTCCTGTAAAACTCGATATTAATAAAAATAATTTCAACAATAAGAATAATTTCAACAAATGATTAAATAACATTTTATAATAATGAATTGAGTTTAAATATTTTTATAAATTAGTTTACAAATTCTTGTTTTATTTACAGATTTTCCACAATTTAATGTGATTAATTATTGAATAAGGATTCCTTTATTTAACTTTGATAACTTTGGAGCGTCATTGTACACAAAGTAAAGACATTGGATCCAAATTTTTGATTTTTGGCTGTATAAATAAAATGTTATCAATAGATTACTCCATCAACAGAAAAATAATCTGCTACTATTTTAATAATTGTCAAAGAAAAAGTAATTTTATAACAAAATTGCCAAACCTTCCCTACTTCCACCCTCTCAATTGTAAAGATACACTGCTTTTATACATCCTATATGATAGTAAATTGAATATCTTAAGATTATGGCCGATCAGTTAGCAGTTTGATGACTTCACTTTCGACTTGCAACTTGTCATAGGCATTTTTTTTTACTGTTTTTAAAAACATTTTTACTAATAAAGAAAATAATCTGAAAATGTATCAATTATGTTAATAATCTTTAGTTGCCCTGTATCTGCTAAAACGTATCAATTACACTCATTCTTCATTTTCACTTTCATCTGATAGGCCCTACGTGCCGAGAGGGTTATGAGCTGAAGGCCATCTTGACTGATTCACTTAATCATCGTCCACTGGACAAAGGTCAAAAACACTATATACCGTAGGAAGGAACTTGTATGGCGTAAACTGGGAACTTATCAAGTATCACATTCAGTAAAAGCACAGGACACCTCCTTGCAGAAACTATTACTCACTACAGTGAATCATTCATTTTAACATATGACAATTGTGCAGTCTTGAAATGTATGTTGAAATGTAATCTATATTGTTATAAACATCAGGATAAAAATTGTCCCAGTTTAGGCAAATGTAGCACCACCAATAATGGGTTAATTTCACCCATGGGTTATTTTGACCCACTGCTACTGGTACAAACAACTCCCTGTCTTGGGTGTTTTTTAGCCACAGGTAAAGTTAACCCATTATTGTGTCTGTGCTGTATTGGCCCACGTTGGGTACATTTTTACACAGTGATATTTTCTCTGTGTAACTACAAGATTGAGGATGCTAATAGACTGGAAGCTACACATAATAGAAATATGAAATGATATGTTACTGAAGGGATATTAAATGGGTACTCCTACAATAAAGTTGGAAGACTTACACATATTACCTACATACCCACATATTTCACACTCCATGACCCCTGTTTTATTTTCTGTTATTTTTTTCTCCAAATATGGAGAAGTTGACTTTTTATGTTAATATGCTGAATTAACAAGATGTTTTAACCACACATTGTGCATGCAGCTATAGTTAAACCTCTCACAGTTGCATCATTGATGTTGTCAGGGTAAGTTTCCCATGTGAGGACGAGTGCGTTGAAGTTTGGTCTGGCTGGGACAAAGGAACATGTCAAGGTAATGTCACCTCCGCTTGCAACCTCATATTCTCTCTCTGGAATAGAAACCTGCATACTCCAGCAGCAGGGAAAAACTAAAATAAAAAAGAAATACGTTATAATAGATATCGATCTCTTTCTTGGTCATAGTAAATCATTTGGTCTTTTTGATGGTATTAACCTCAACTTATGTAATGTGATATTGGGAGACATAGTAAAACGGATTAACAAATGAAATATGACCAACTTCATCTACACCATGTTTGTGCAACTATATACAATATGTTTAATTAAGGCAAATGGAGTAAACATTTTCTTTTTGGAGTAAACATAATCCTGCTTCCGGTTGAGTACCAAGAAGTTGGATTAATGATTAACACTGGCGATAATACCACAAAGGTGTGGTAGTACTTTGGAGAAAAAAGAAGAAATACAAGCATGAAGCTTACCTGTGATTATCAGAAATATTTTTTGCCATCCAAGCTGCCTGTTTGTCGTCATTGCTAAAACAGGATACAAATGTCCAGCCTTTAAAATATCTGAAATTGATGCTCTCAGCCCAAGAGCAAGAGCCCGCCTTACCTTCACGGTGAACTCACAGGTATGGAGACGTTGACTCTTCCTGGTAATAAGGCAACAGCAATAGGTCACATGTCATCTGAGGGCCAATCATTGATCACTTTTCTCTTTGATTAAAGAAATAAATGTGATGGGTGTGGGTGGCTGGGCTGTACAAGAAGAATGGCTTAAATAATAAAATTTAACGTACAAAGACAGAAAACAGACTCTTCATTGAACAGACAGATAACACCTATCTGAAAAAAATAATTTAACTGATCAAAGTCAGTAATTCAATTTGATTCTTTCTTTAGCTCAACAGTTTCAACTCAACACCTTCCCAGAAAAATGCACTAACTGGCCACTTTATTAGGTACCCCTTGCTGGCACCAGGTTGGACCCCATTTTGCCCTCAGAACTGCCTTAATTTTTCATGGCATACTTTTAACATGGTATTGGAAACATGCCTCAGAAACTTTGGTCCATATTGGCATGATAGCATCACATTCTGCAGATTTGTCAGCTGCCCATTCGTGATGCAAATCTCCCATTCCACCACATCACAAAAGTGCTCTATTGCAGTGAGATCTGGTGACTGTGAAGGCCACTGGAGTACAGTGAACTCATTCTCATGTTCAAGAAACCAGTTTGAGATGATTTGAGCTGTGTGAGATGGTGCATTATCCTGCTGGAAGTAGCCATCAGAAGATGGGTACACTGTGGTCATAAATGGTCAGCAACAATACTCAGGAAGGCTGTTGCATTTAAATGATGCTCAGTTGGTACCAAGGGCCCCAAAGTGTGCCAAGAAAATATCCCCCACACCATGACACCACCACTACCCTGAAATTCATACAAGGCAGGATGGATCCTTAGGCCTTAGTAACATTTTTCCAATCATTTTTTATCTAATTTTGGCGAGCCTGTGGGAATTGTAACCTTCCTGTTCTTAGCTGGCAGGAGTGGCATCCGGCATGGTCTTCTGCTGCTGTAGCCCATCTCTGCTTCAAGGTTTGACGTGTTCAGAGATGGTATTCTGCATACCTTGGTTGTAACTAGTGATTATTTGAGTTACTCTTGCCTTTTCGTTATCTCTTACCAGTCTCCCCATTCTCCTCTGACTGTTATGATTTGACTTGCTGCCTCCCCTGTCTTGTGTCTGTTTTCCCTCTCCTTTGTGTTTTTGTTATGTCATCTGTCCTGTGCTGTGTGGGTGTGGCACTCTTGGTTCTCTCTCTCCTCATCAGGACACGTGTGGCTTCTTACTCACCTGAAGCAGATTCTGCAATCACCTCTCCTGTTTTAAACCCTGGCTTTCCAACCAGTTTCTGCCAGAGGTGGCGGTATGCACTGAAAAGTTGTTTGCAATCTGCCAGTAACTAAGAGAAGAAGAAGTTTCTGTCAGATCATCTTTTCACCCAAGTGGTAACAATTGTTATGGCCATCTTTAGCGTTTTTGTCTAGTCTGCCTTTTGAATCTCTCATTTTGATCCTTGATTTTGCTCCTCCTCCAGATACCTGCTTCAGTTCTGAAAGCCCAGCCTGCCTACCAGAGCCGAATTGTTTTTTGGACCAGCCTCTCATCTCTGTCTGCCCGCATTCAGCCTCGGTCTCAAAGAGACCGATTTAAAAGCACCACTCCTACCTATTGTCCAATAAAACCTCTGTACCTGTTTCTAAACGGGCCTCAGTGTCTGTGCCTGAATCCAAGACAGCCCAGCCTAACACTGACCTCAGCAATTCAATTTTGTCCACACAACTGCCGCACACTGGATCTTTTCACTTTTTTTGGACCATTCTCTGTAAGCCTAGAGATGGTTGTGAGTGAAAATCCCAGTAGAGCAGCAGTTTCTGAAACACTCAGACAACCCCGTCTGGCACTAACAACTGTGCCATGCTCAGTCTCTTTAATCCCTTTTCTTCCTCACTTTGGTACTGTTTAAACTTCAGCAAGTAGTCCTGACCATGTCTACATACCTAATTGTATTTAGTTGCTGCCATGTATGACTGATTAGCTACTTGCATTAACAAGCAATTTAACAGGTGTACCTAATAAAGTGGCCAGTTAGTGTATTGTCTGCTGTATGTTTTATATCCACATCTTGTGTTGTACTCAGTTTGACCTGCAGGCTGCAGTATTAGACTGACAGGAAAGCAGCAAGTGTTCAATACACTATCATGTATCACTAATCTGTACATCTCTCATGGCACAAACAATATAAAAAGAGCAAATGTAACTGATAATGACCTTTGAATCTGCTGCTTTAACCTGCTATGGTCAGTCAGTTTTAAGCATTGCATCCAGATGAAAGGCAGAAGTTGTGACTAGAAACCAGACCTCTAAACTGCTACTTTGGTTATAAAACATGATTTTATAAGACTTGCTGTGTATTAGGAGATATATGACATTGGTAACAAGACAGTGCCTTCATTCAGTGGCTTTGGTAGTATGAGGTAGCAGATTTAGACTTGACTCCGGACAGTGACACAGTCCTACGTTGACCAACAGCTTGTCAACTGTGGTAAAGTATTCAGTCTGTCATTATGTTAAGCCTATGACAGCCTATGAAAGAGAGAGAAATCTTACATCTACATGCGGAAAATGGACATAGTACCCACTCAATAAACTGAAAAGACAAACCTAAAAGTGTTTTCATAAAAAGCTAAGCAAAGGGCAATAATGACTTTCTCCACACTAATTATGTTGTTTCTTTTAAACACTGATGGAAGAAATATTAAGTTTTTTTTACTTGCATAAAAGTACCAATATAAAATACACCATTACAGGTGAAAGTACTGTGTTCAAAATCCTACTAAAGTACAGAAATATTATAAGCAAACTTTACTTAAAGTGTCAAAAGTAAAAGTACTGGTTGTCCCGAGAAAAGGCCCCTATTATTATATATAAAAGTATTACATTGTTACTACTGACACATCAATGTGTAAATGTAATCGAGAAATAAACAAGGTAAATCTGAGTGATCCTGAGATGATTAATGGGGTTGAAAAGAAGACAAAGTTCTGCATAACTCTGCTCATTCAAAAATATACTAAATATTAAAAAAATAACTTTCTCTAATCTTTGCTTCTTTGCAAAATATTGGAAATTTTTACATATTTGTACCCCAAACATCAGAATCAATCAAGAATCAGCTTCACTGCCAGGTGTGTACACGTACAAGGAATTTGACTCTGGATTGAACATTGCTCACGATGTGCCTACAATAATATAATAACACAATAATACAGTAATAAAATCAAACACAGCCTATGGTATAGAGAACAGTATAGAGAACACATATAGTATACACACTATAAACAAAAACAAAATAAACAGTTGTTAAATGAAACCAGCGAATAGAAGGAAAATGTCTTTTTGGTGGACCTGCTAACAACATCTAAAGCTCAATGTGGGCAGCCTCCAGCTGCTTCAGCCATCGCCATCTTGGCAGTCGCTGACTCAGGCCAATCTAGAAAAATGGGGTGAGCAAAGAGGTGGAGCTGAGGCGGCCGAATTAAGTCTGGTTGCTAAACCACCTAGGCGCTAACCACCTGAGAGAGCACCCACCTGTCACTCAAAGTGACCACATTCAATTAGGTGTGGTCAATTAAAAGAATAAAGTTTACTGCCAAGTTTTCACATATAAGGAATTTGGTATTTTTGGTGTGTTACAATTAACAAGCAAGACTTGTGGATAAAAGGGTAAAACATGCAAAACCACTGGTACAATCCTTTACAAATGCATGTTTGACCGGTTAACTAATCTGTGACATCATCTATTGGCTGATCCTGGTATATTAATATCAGATCAATGTGCAAAATGCAGGAAGTGGCTAGGATTAACGGAAATGTGTCCCCACTTCACATCCCTACATATTAGAGAAGTGAAATTTCCTTTCTCTGGTCATGGCAAGGTCAACAACAAATCTGACAATTTCTCTGTCTTTTTTGTTTATTTTTAGGAGGGATATTAAAATATATTACGGTACATATCTGGATATCTAGGAGACTGAACCAAGCATATATTTTATCAATAATAAGTCAGTGATAAACAAAGTACCAGAGATGGCAAACTCCAACAATATAAAATAAAATAAAAAGTAATTTTCATCAGGCGATAACGCAAAATGTAACGAACAAGACACAGAGGACAATAGCATGCTACTATAACATTATTCTAATGCTGCTTCATGCTTTGTACTGTAGGCTATATGATTTTAAAATGTTCTGGAAATAAACATATTTTAATCAAATCAAAATGTCAAGCCAAAAATGGGAAACATTTTACTGCACCTAGATTTCCAGCCAGATATAAACTCCATTCAGTTTTTTATGCATGTTTAGTACTACTACAGTATTTTTGGGTACAACTCTTCCATTATTTCTATATTTAAACATCTGGGTCTGAGTCAGAGGTAAAGATGATGGTAATTATGACACATTTTGTCTGTATATATTTATTTGTCTCTAAAGATTGAGGATGTCTGTTATATAAATAGATCTGACATTACCTGACCAAATCAGAATCAGAAGTAAGCTACTTTATTGATCCCCAGTGGGAAATTCCTTTGTCACAATTGCTCAGGTTGCATGTCAAGACAATAAAGTAGGAAATATAACGAAATATACAAATTTTATTAAAATAAAATTTAAATGTGAAATCTAATAAGTGTATTTTTAGTATTGTATAGCAAACAGAAATATAATGATAAATAGAAGAGATGAATTAAATAGCAGGCTAATAGTAATAATGAGTGCAGGTAGAGTTTACTAAAATGGATACAAATAGTCCTATAAACATACAGAGTGTAGATATGTACAGAATTTCAAGTATTAACAGAAGTGGCCTGATAAATAGTAGTAGTGAAATCAGGGGTCAGCTAACAGTTTTAGTAGGCCTACTTGGGCTATTTTGTTGTTGTTGTTGATGGTAAACTTAACCTTTGGGTTCCGGCCAGACTCATCCATCCATCCATCCATCGTCAACCGCTTGTCCTGCGTACAGGGTCGCGTGGGGGGGGGCTGGAGCCTATCCCAGCTGGCATAGGGCGAAAGGCGGGGTACACTCTGGACAGGTCGCCAGTCTATCGCAGGGCCGACCAGACTCACAGTTTAACAAAACCTAGCTGATTATGTAAATAAGCCACAGACAACAACACCCCCCGCACACTGGTCTGTCTCTACTTTGCCCAGGTCCTGCTGAGTGTGCGCGTGTCTGTGCACGCACGTGTGTGTGTGTGTGTGTGTGTGTATGTGTGTACGCGTGTAGCACTGGCAGGCTCAGGGCTGGGATTTCGGGTTAAATATTCAAAATGGCGGACGGAGGAGCAGCGAGTCAAGATGAGAGTTCAGGACCAGGTAATGATTACAGCATTTTACATATTCATACTCATATTCAAACTGTGTTACTCGCAATTTATGATAAACGGAATACAGATGAGACGCAGATCGACTAACAGATCTGGATGGTATTCAGCGCTGTTTTAGTTTACACACAGCTAGCCAACTGTAATTTGACAGAGGAGGAAACGAGCTATTGCAGTGCGACGGCAAATTACATGGAAACATGCCTCCCCCCTTTGTGTGATTAGATGGCTGTACGCCGCTACATATTCATACCTCTGTCGACAAATACAGTTTAGCATATTTTATTAGTAATCGCCGACGTGACTCTGGTTCGTATATGACATATTTAGATGTATCAGTAACGCAGTTTGATTGAAATGAGGATGCTAGCCAGCTAGCGTTAGCTCGCCTGCTAACGCTTGGCTTTGTGTTGATGCACACTGTGGCGTGAAGCTTTTGAAAGAGGTTTGCATATTCATTTTCGGCGAGTCGGACAGAGGGTGCGCTTTTTTCTTTTTTCCAAGTGCTGTTTTAAGGGAAATAAATGTAAATGTAACAAACATGGCTTTTGTTAAATACAAAGTGTCCGCTCGGTGGGCTTCAGCTCGACGTGATTTTATAGCAGAGCATTTTTCCCCTCAGCCTTTTGTGCTCGGCGCAGTGGAGCCACAGCAGCCTGTTGTGTTATTCATGCGGGCCTGCCTGGACCAGAGTGCGGACTTCAGCAGATATTCCACCAACCGACGAGAAGCTGGAGCTCATCCTGCGCGGCACAATAAATGCATGTCAACACAGCACGTTGTGATTATATTGACTGTGGAGCTACAGTAAAATACACTCTCGTCTATTCAAACTCAAAGCGGCTGTTTTGCGAGAGGCTAACTGGCTACCCTCTCTAACTTGGTGCAGCCGTTTAGTAGCTAACTTTGAGTTAGCGTTTATTTAATTTAGCTAAAATCAGTATGGCTAAAATACAAACGGGGCTGTAACGTTAGCGGTAAACTTCACGTCAGCTGTGTTTAAGTTGTCTTGCGCGACCAAATGTTTAAGTTTGATTGAAGTTGGGTAGAGCACTTTTTCATTTAGTTTGGCATCGGGTCTGGCGAACTGTTAATCCATCTAATTAGAATATTAAATTTAACGTTATTTGTACGACTTTTTATGTTCCATACTTGTACTTTGAAAACTTAGTTTGTATCTGTTATGTCCTTGCTGTTGCAGGAGGTTTGACCCAGTCTGTGTGTGCTGAATACAAAGATTGTACCTGTGTATCCCCCCCGGGCACAGGGAGGGGCAATGAGGCCCACTTCCGGAAGGCCACAATAATAACAGGCAGGGCATTCTTACTATTCACTAGGTTTCATGGCCGGGCAAGACACGGCTTGATGGCACTTTTTAAATCCATATAGTTGCTGTGTAGTTTGTTTATAAAAGTAACAATCTGGAGACTGTTGCAGTAACAATACAGGTGTTGGGTTTTATTATCTGTCATATAACAGTCTTTTCTTTTTGACTTTAGAGTTAGAGTTGTTTTCACACAGGTGCCACCCAAAAAGATGTTACTGTCAGACTGGTGCCTGACAGTTTTCAAAAATAGATTGTTATAACTGGCTAAGACAATGTTGTCTATTCTTCGTAGTATAGAAGTTACGCAGTTGTGAGTTTTGAGGGGTAAATGCAGGGTCCAAAATTAGCACCAGTCACCAGCCAAATGCTGATTAAATATGCAAATGCTGATAGATTTTCTTCGCTCACCAGCCAAAAAAACAGTGGTAATATACTGAATGGCTGGTACCCTTTGGTCACTCACTAGCCATTGGCTGGTGGACAAAATGTTAATTTTGCACCCTGTGTATGTGCTAATGAAGACATCATGCGTATCTTTGCAACTGAAAACATATTAAATAGAGATGCATGTTGTGCTTCTTTGTTTGGTTTGTTTACATCGCAACTCAGCTTCATGTCTCCTGCCCTACTTGTGATTTAGATTGTATTCTTTCTAATGCAAATACACAAAATTCGTACCTTGCTTGCATTGTTATTAGGAGGTAATAAATAAGGGTAACTTTGCCCACAGTAACAATGGTATCAAATAACATTATAAGCAAAACCAAGAAATGGAGATTTGTTTGTTTGGATTTTGTGAAAATGCATCCACTGCCAGGAAATAGGCTCACTTACTTAAAAAATATATAATTAACTTATTAAACTGGGCTGCTTAAAGAACAGATGAGGAATAATTCTGTCATCCCTACACTTAGGCTACTTTTCCCATTTAATTAGTTTTACAGTTCCACCCTTATTTCAGCTTGTAGTTCCATCATGAATATTCATTGATGTAAACACAGTTCTTATGAATAATGCATCATTCGCAGTAATAAATTCAGGACATGCCATCTCAAAGCACTGAGAAGGCCTCCATGAAGGCTCCAGTCAGACAAGCTTTTTCACTGTGGAGGAAGAAAATCATAACTAATCAGGGCTGTGTGGTGTGCTCAAAACAGATAACTACTTGTTTTTGGTGATCTGTAGTAAAGTGAACAATCCAGAAGAGTGACTTATTATGAATGTAGTAAAAAAAAATGTTTGGCTAAAGATTTTGCCTGTCTATGGGAAAAAAACAGCGTTTCTTTAAGACAAATAACATACTAACCTGTCAGGTTAAATCAAGCTATATACTGAACATTTGTTAGGTTTTGGGAAATACCAAAAAGTAGATGTAAGGACCTAAGATTATTTGCCTTGTAGGTACATGAAATCTACAAAATGAGGGGCTTTCAGGAAAAGTAGACACAGAGGAGTTTATTATTTGTGGATGACCTACAAAAATTTCCATGTTGTCCCTGATGACTTTCATGTGTCGACCACTATTAAGATCACCAGTAAACATTTGCTAGAATGTCATGGACAGTTTATGCCCCAGACCGTTTTAAACCTACAGTATGTTGTGAAAATAGAAGCATTTGCAATAAATAAATAAATATAAAGTGCTTTCTTCAAATTGATAGAATAAAAAGTTGTGCTGTTAAGTCAGGGTCTCTGGTAAAATCTAAAAAAAGCTCTGTGTTTTGCTATCACAAGAAATACACACCACATGAATAAACATCAGTTAATGCTAATATCATCTTCCTAGGTGGTGAATTTATATGTGAATGCATATTCGTACTCATCATTCAATATTCCTACTTAAAACCTTCACTCTTAGTTATTTAGTTAGATTGAGTTTTCCACTTAGCCTGTAGACGGTTGGCTAATGACCACCCAAGAGATACGCAGTAGCTGAGAGTTGTGTTCGCCCCATTACTGTTCATCAAAATATTCTGTATCCTGTATTTTGTTCATTTGCGGGCTCAGTCCGGTGTTGCTGTTTGTATTATCTGTGGTCAGACTGTGTTGGTTTAGTACGTTAACTAGTGATAAAAGGTATTTTAAATTGTTTGGATATTCATATTGTGTCTGCATTAAACCAGGAAGCTTCAGGTTGTTTCATTATTAATTCCCACAAATTGAAAGATTATCTGTCATGACCATGCATCCTAACCGCTCCAAAATCTGCTTAGTGCTCATTTAGACTGGTGCAGCTTTGGAAAAGTGGTCTTGATGTATTCTGTGTTTAAGATGAAGAATATAGATAGCAGGGCAGAATGTGGATGTGCTAATTAAGTTTTACTCTGTCTCACGTTGAATTTCTCTGCTCACATTAACGGCTTCGTACTATTCAGCCAGCCTTTCCATATTACAGTGCTAATGAGGTACCTATTTAAAATTCTCTTCGCAGGATATTTGTGTTATGCATTGTTCCACAGCAGGGTTTTGCAAACCATTCAACCAAGTAACTGTACATGTGTTGAAGCGCGGTGCCTTTGCATTACTTCTCCTTTGTCTTCTCATTTGGTTGCATGATGTGATAGCTGAAGAGGTCAGAAAGACCAACCCCTTCCAGATTTTTTTACACTGTAAAAAATGTGGCATACATATAGCTCTTACAGTAGCCATCTTGGTAAACAGTAGGCTGGACTTTAACTAAACACTGTACTGATCAACAGTGTGAAATTGGTGTGGAGTATGATGCCCTTGTTGCTTGGGTTAGTGATTTCCAAACAGGGATACTTCAGCAGTCACCAGAACTAGAGACAGCTTCTCAAATGTGAGGGTAGACTGTTTTTCTGCATCACATATATTGTAGTAAACCGAATATCTCTAGGCTTTGGACTTTTGGTCAGACAAGGCAAGGATTCGAAAACGTCCCAATTTTCATACATTTCATAGACTTCATGAATAACTGGATTAATTTAGGGATATAGATACATAAAATGGATTACAAATTGGTATGAAGCTCATCTTAGTACATTTATTGTCATAAAAATCAATACCATCAGTATTCATAATAAGTAGCAGCTACAATGGGCCCATTGCACAGGACATGTCTCCCACCAACCCAAGTCTGTTGTAACGGGTTGTAACACCTTAGCATCACTGTCTGATTAAGAGTTTGTGAAGCCAAGGTAGCATGGGAGCAGTAAAGTTTAAATAGATTGCTTAAAAGTAATAGCAAAATGGTAGAAACGTCTCGCTTCTGCTACTCACAAATGGTAGTAGTTTGGATTTATGGCCAATCCACTGAAAATAGAAAGAAGAACAAAGAAGAAGAGAGAGATTTTTTTCACTATTTTCAGATATTTGATAAATGTTTAAGAATGGTCAAAGAGTTCCCAGTGACTCTTGAATAATATTTTTTCTTGAAATGCCCATTTCTAGATAGTACAAATAGAACCACTCCAGTCCTCCCCATTTAGTTACTACCCCTCTCCATTGAGGTACATAGCACCTGGGACTTAAAGGTGGAGGTAGAAACATCCTATTGTTTGCGACAGAGCCTCTTAAAGTGACTATTGTTAAAGTGACTGTTAACATCCCTGCATACATTTAAGAGTGCAGCCTGTCATCTTTAGGAACATATAGGTAGGATTTTCAAGGGTACTATACTGAAAATGTTTGATGGAAAGTCTACTTTTGGGGTTCATCAGACAAATAGAAGTTTAGGGTCTCTTGTTGTTTGTTACAAAAGCACACCGCTGTTCACAAAAAGCTCCTGGCATTGTTGATAATGAATGAAGACTGGTTTGTGGACTACCGTTTTGAAGCCCTAAGTTTGGCATTTTAGCCGTCGCCATATTGTTCTTTGGAAACATAGGTGACCACATTTGTATGGCAGGGTGGAACTAGCTAGCTTGGTTAGCTATGTGCATGCATAATTCACATTAAACTGTGATTTTAAAACAAAATGTTCTAACTGGAAAAATGCAAGTTTAAGGCAATCCCTGCATTGGTCTCACTGACCCGGGTCATTGCCGATTGTTCCTTACACAGCTGATAAAGGTGTGTTTGATTTTCAGTATGTACTGTGTTCATGCCAACATGCCCTCTTGGCATTGTTTTATTTGGTCAGCAAGTATGGAAATGCCTTTTGTTAAGTCAAGGAGTTGATGAGAGCTTTACCCTGGAGCAGTTGTTGTTAGCCTGTAACCCCCTTCACCTGTAGACCACAATACAACCATACATTCCTGTCCAGTCATTCTGATTCACTAGACACCTGTATAACGTTGTAGCAGGGCCGTTTCCCCACTGTATTAACTCTTAGAGCATGCTGGAAATGAATTTAAAAGAGCTCCAAAATGAAATACTAATGGAATGTAAAGCTAATCGAAATATGCTAATCCCCAAACACTTCATAAACATAGACAGCAACAGCCCGCCACCCATTCTCCGTAGTCGCTCGCTGTGGAATGCTTTAGCCACAGGGGGTCTAGCTGTAATGACAGGCTTGTGGTGGATTAATGTAGAGTTATTTATTTCCGATTGAGCGAGTC
>JAPMOB010248142.1:0-14171 GCA_029875015.1 Lepomis gibbosus
GGGATAGGCTCCAGCCCCTTGCGACCCTGTACACAGGGTAAGTGATTGATGGATGGATGGATGGATGGATGGATGGATGGATGGAAGTGTAATGCAACCAGAGCTTTAAGCTCTACGTAGCATTTTAGCAGCTTTTAGCTCATTGTTTTGATTTTCTGGACCGCAACCAGCAGCAGGCAGCCTTCCCTTAGCAAAAATGCTCTGATAAACCAACTGTACTCAACCAACCCATGCAGAGTAAGTTACAGCGAGATATTTCGCTCAGCTGTCAGAGCTTAAAGCAGAGTGACTTTCAGACTTTCATTCATTATGTGGACACAAACACTACTCAAAATCAATGTGAATGTTGCTTTGTGTCTGCTGGTTGCTATTAAATAGGTGACATTCACAATGAAAACCTATATACAGTATATTATGTAAATGTGGTGTTTCCAGCTGCTTCTGTTGCCCCCTAAGTATCCACAAAAAAACAAACACCACCAACAAAAAATCAGTTCATGCAGCCTTAATAATGATATCATGTCATAATATGTTTGTGGAAAAATGTTTAAAAATAGAACAACATACTGAATGTATTTTTATATATCTTTTTGTTTTGTAGAGAATAAATCATTCACCCACCTCTGCTGCTATAATGCAACTTTATGCAATGGTTGCTCTCTCTAAATCTCTCATTTAAAATGACAAAAGACTGTGAAGAAGTCCAATTATCTACTGCTGTCAACCTCTCCTACTGTCAGATCTCTCTGTGTGATTTTTCATTGTTTGTTGTTTGAACAGATAGAACAGAAAGAATAGAACAGAATAGAATGAGTGCCCACTGACCTGCGGTGTCATACCATGACAGAGGTACATGATGGGAACATTGTCAGTGTCAGGTCCCTGGTCCAAACACAGATTCTCTCTTAGACTGTTCTTCAACTGGAAAAATAAGATAAAGAAAAAACAGGTGAAAAAAAGGAAGAGGGAGCGAAAGTGAAAATAAAAAAGGGATCTAATGCATCTCCGAGTATGATAAAACGTTGATGGTGGAACACAAATGAAAAAGGAAGAGGACACCTTTCGCTCACATGCACATTTAGTTATCAACTTTCTGGCACTATTAAACAAATTGCTCTCCTCACTTAACACAAGTTCAGCCTATTGGAGCTTAGAAGCCTTTGATTTGATCACAGAAAGATGGGAATGAAGAAAAACAGCTCAGCTTTATTTTGTCTCTTGTGAAAGACCTCAATAAAGCCATTGTGGTTTCAAGTAAAGTCAAAGTTTATTACAGTATGTAGTATGTCTCAATTGGATGTACATGAAATAAAACAATAATAACAACATTAACATAATATATAAAGATGTAATAAAAGGAGATAAAATACATTTAAACAATACAAACAAAATATCTGAGTTTAAAAAACAAATAAATCAGCTGAGTCCAGAGAAGAGGGGCTTGGTAAGAGAAAGCCCTGCCATCTATGTGTTTTAGTTATTGTTTTATATCATGCATTTGGTTTTGATAGGAGAGATTTGGATCCAAGACTGAGATTTTTAATGCTAGGACTTTGTGAAATTGTGGAACTAGCTAAATTCAGACTGAGATCACTGAATTACTTTTAAGGTCTCCTAACTAATAGCAACTAGACGAATGGGGAAAATCCAGCTTTAGAGGCGTCTTAATTTTAGTTGGAACAGAAACTCCATCCACACAGGCAAAAGAATGACATTCTTCTCACCTCACTCTCAGATAGAGGCACATTTCAAAAATGTTTAAATATTCTTTTAAGCCAATAACATTAAATATGTATATATACATACATGGTATCTTTCAATCTATATCTATATATTAAATATATAAAGCTGAAAGCAAGCAAGTCTGTCTTCCTCTTTCTCCCTGCATCACTCTCCCTCCCCTGTATCTGTCTTTCTCCCTCTGTCTACATGTCTACATTATTAATTACGCCATTATGACAAAGTGCTGCACTACACAGCTTTAGTTGTGTAGCTAAAGTGAAGACAAATGGAAACACTGCAGGCTAATTATTGCCTGCCAGGAGAAAGTCATACAAACACTTTACACTAACCTTCACCTTTTTTGGCAGCTGCAGTGTAATATCTCAAAGAGGATGAGCCTCTGTACCTTTTGGATTGCAGGTTACCCCGTTAATGTGGCTATATTCCACAAAGAATAACAGACTAATTGTGCAATATGTATTAATTAACACAGGACAATCAATATACTACAGTTTGTCCTTGTTCCTTCAAATATTAACAAAAAGGATTTTGTTTAAAAATGTATTCGTATTATAAAGTTCGACATCAAATACAAACTATATATACACTCACTGGCCACTTTATTATTAGGTACACCTTGCTAGTACCGGGTTGGACCCCCTTTTGCCTTCAAAATTGCCTTAAGTCTTCGTGGCATACTTTCAATAAGGTATTGGAAACATTCCTCAGACACTTCAGTCCATATTGAAATGATAGTATCACGCAGTTGCTGCAGTTTTATCGGCTGCACATCCATGATGCGACTCTCCCGTTCCACCACAACCCAAAGATGCTCTGTTGGGTTGAGATCTGGTGACTGTGGCCAATGGAGTTGTCCCCCACACCATTACACCGCCACCACCAGCCTAAGCCGTTGATACAAGGAAGGATGGATCCATGCTTTCACGATGTTTACGCCCAATTGTGGCCTACCATCTGAATGTTGCAGCTGAAATCGAGACTCATCAGACCAGGCAATGTTTTTCCAATCTTCTATTGTCCAGTTTTGGTGAGCCTGTGTGAACTGTAGCTTCAGTTTCCTGTTCTCAGCTGACAGGAGTGGTAACCTGTCTTCTGCTGCTGTAGCCCAACTGCTTCAAGGTTCGACATGTTGTGCGCTCAGAGATGGTATTCTGCATACATTGGTTGTAACGAGTGTTTATTTGTGTTACTACTGCCTTTCTGTCATTTCGAACCAGTCTGCCCATTCTCCTCTGACCTCTGACATCAGCAAGGCATTTTTGTCCACACAGCTGTCACTCACTGGATATTTTCTTTTTATCTGACCATTCTCTGTAAACCCTAGAGATTATTGAGCATGAAAATCCCAGTTGATCATCAGTTTCTGAAATACTCAGACCAGCCTGTCTGGCACCAGCAATCATGGCACGTTTAAATCCCTTTTCCGCCCCATTTTGATGCTCAGTTTGAACTTCAGCAAGTTGTCTTGACCACAGCTATATGCCTAAATGCAGAGTTGCTGCCATGTGATTGGCTGATTAGCTATTTTTGTTAGCAAGCGATTGAACAGGTGTACCGGATAAAGTGGCTGTACACAAAATAAAATAGAATTATTGTACCATGAAGTAAAAAATAGAAAAACACTCAGCTTGGGGAAGCATCTCCACCATCAAATAAATTATGTATTTGAAAGAGCAGACAGAGAAGGCAGAACAAGAATCTGATTAAGGAGCACTGTGGCCTCTTGTATCTGTCTGGCCCAAGGCAGTGTCTTTTCCATCAACGTCTCTGTCTGCAGGTTGTGTTACACAGTCTGAAGAGAAGGTCAGATGCTACGAGTGCTGCTTGAGGTGAATAGGAAGACGTCTAGTATGAAAAAATTATGATGAGTTCTACATGCTACAGTTATGGAAGTGGTACAACTTTTGCGGATCACTGTAATTCCTTCTGGACACACTTTTAGGCTAAAACTGATATTCATAATCAGAGTCAGTGAGTTCCGGTTTGGGGAAACCGTGAGAGCTGTCGTGAGATCTCGCGAGAATTGTGACGAGAATTCTCGTCAGGTAAAAAGCTGTCTCGCGAGACTCACTCAAATAACATTTTTCACAAGCGGTCAAGCGGTCACATTAATTTCCTCACACAGTGAAATATAAATGTATAACTGATTAAACTCACAGAGCAAATCAACTCTGATTGACACCCGGTGTACGCTGTGAACCCTCGCGCTTTGAGTCCAGACCTTTTTCTATACAGTCAATGGTGCAGACAGCTGTGATGACATAGCTGGTAGATTTTGCAACATAAACATCTAAAAAAGGAAGTGCAGCCTGCTCTGTTTGGGACTGTGAGCTGCACTGGAAGTTATTGTGTTTGGATTTATGGTGAGATTTCTACCTGATCAAAAGTGTTTCATTTACTTTGAATTTCACATGCAACACACAGTATGGATAAAGTTATTACTAGTGGATCAAAAACATAATGCACAGCAGAGTAAAGGGCTGCTAGACTTCTCAATAAATGATGAGGTTAGTCTGGTGATATTCTGCCTTTTCTCTCGCCGTGTCAGAGAACCCAAATATGTGGGAGAGATTCTGAATGTGCAGAAAGTTTTGACCATGAGCAGAAAATCTACTGAAACACAAGAGCTATTAAAGTCCAGGAGTTTATAACTAAATTCAAATTAAATAATTTATCATTGAGGTGAAAAGGTGCCACAGTTACATTTAAAGAGGTTACTTCTCCAAACAAAGACTGAAAGAGGACGGAAGACTAAAGCCTCAAATATACTCTGGAGCGGACACGGACACAGACAGCTTCGGATTTCAGACCCCGCGGATGCGGACTAATTCTGTTTAGGCTATACTACTTTCTACAGTCAGCATGGTGGACACGTTCCATACATGCACAGTAGATCGTTTGGTGCCCTGGTAGCACTAGTCGGAAACTGTCCGCAGGGTCATAAAAAAAGGGAGGCATGCGAATGTCTGTACCAACCCTACACATACCCCATTTGATGATAATTTTTTCGTCATGTGGACCCTAGCGTACCCTTGCGTACTCGGGAAATATAATCCTTGCTTTAATCATGAACCAGCAGGGATGATATTAATTAAGTTGATCTATAGGAGAAACAGATAGAGAAACTGATAGCAGCACAAAATGACTGAGAGCTGCACTGACTTATATTCTGTAATAGTTAGGTTATAGATTTTGAATTATCACCTGCCACCTGAATTATAAATAAATTTATAAAATACCAAAAACTGGTGCAGAAAAAGTTATCAGAATGCAGGGAAATAAAGTGTTTAATGCTCAAAATTTTCATTTAAATCAGCATTAAAGATTTCTTAAAAATAGTGCTAAAATCATTGTCTCAATCTCGTCAACCCAGTCTCGAATCTCATCTCGTCCCGTGTCTCGTCACACCTCTGCTTAAACTTTTTTTTATGTGTTTGACCTGATCCTGCGTAATTTTTATTTCACGTTTGATTTGAACTCATGAGTCCATGTTCACTTTGGTTCTGTATCATAGTAAACCAACAGTTTTTCTCTGACATTTAGAAGGTTGCATGGAAATAAAAAGAAACAGCAAAATTATCTGAAGTTGATAATCACTACTTCTATATTGACAGAGGATCATATGAGTGTTTTTTTGTGACAACCCCACAGAGAATGATCACAGCTCTAAAAACACAATGTGCGCTACCTGCCTGGCACCAATAACTCAGAAAGAGCAATCTGAGGTGAACACAGCAGAGCATTAAGTTAGATTGTAAATGGTCTGTACTTGTATCAGACCACTCAAAGTGCTTTAACACTATGTGACATTCACACACACATTCATTCACTGATGGCAGAGGGAAACGTGTTAACTGATCATCAGAAACAGAAAATGGCATTCTCATTCACACCTCAGGATAAAATTGGGGTTCAGTATCTTGGCCAGGGACACTTCAACATGCAAACTGGAGGAGCCGAGGAAACCCATCTTCTGATTATTGGGCAACCTGCTTTACCTCCTGAGCCACAGCTACCTTCAAAGAGCCAGCTTTTTCCCTCATTTGGTGAAGACTAAAAAACAAAGCTGAAAGGATATTAAATATTACTTCCATTTAGCTGATGGCCAGAAATACGAGTCCAAATGAATGCTAATGGCGTCCTATGTCTCCTGGATGTGTTAGGAGGTAAATGTTTGCTAACATGACTTTACATGGTGATTATGTTAGTGTTGTGTTTGTAGTTTGTTTCTGCTGCCCCCAAAGTGGCTGTGCACTAGTAATGGGCAGGTTCTGTTCAGGGCGTGTTGGGCACAGCTTTTTTTCTGACTGCAAATTAAAACTGTTGCTTGCTGCTGCTGGAATGTAATGTAAAAGAAATTGATGAGTAAATGCACTAAAAAGCCAAAAAGCCGAAATAATTGAGGCATTCAGTCAGTCAGTAGAGCTTCAGCTGGGTGATAATTCTCTGTGGATTTGTCACTGCTTCTGACCCCTTGCAACTTCTAATTTATCTCATTGCTAAGGTAAAAATGAACTAATAATAATAGCTACAATTTAGTGTCATGAGGTTTGGTGTTATTTCAGTGACAGCAGTTGTTTTAATGCACACATTCAGGCAGCTGCCTCTCAAATGTTCAGAGTCTGTTTGTGGTAAAAGTTCAGCTTTCTGAGTCTCACGTTCTCCACCTTTACTTCCACAGCATTGTAAACATTCAGTGGCGGCCATCTTAAGTCTGCCATTCAAGTGACCTTTAAAAACTGGTGATTTGAATAGAAATGCCTGGTTTTCTCTTCAAGTGCTTTGCTCTGAGCCTAGGTCTGCTTTTACTCTGAAAATGTAAGCGTTCATATTTAAAGATGAATCACAAGGGTTATTGGCTGCATCTATCCAATGGTGCAATATTTGGCGTTTATGATGAGTGAACGGAGTCCTTCATTTTCCACTAATCTCTTATACATACAGCTAACAAAAGCTTTTTCTCTCCATCTGCTGAATAGTTGGCCTCATCCAAGTGCCCAGTCAACCCACACACTGTTTAGATAGATCACTGACTACAGCTCTACCTCCGTTCACTTGCTGCATCCCACCATCTTTCCGTGCTCCTTTGCAGTCACATCACATGGAGTCCTGTGGGGGTTTCTGCACAGTTCTTGATCCTCTATTGAGGGCCGAGTTGAGCTTTCTATTTTAAAGTATCTCACGTTGCTGTCACACGTATTGCAGTGGTTCAATAATCTGATGTTTTATTGATTTTTCGCTTTCGCAATACGCTTTGAGAGATAGTCATAGTGAGGTGGATAGGGTGCATACAAAGTGCAATTGCACTTTGACACTGTGGAGGTCCAGGAGTTTGTTTCCTGACTAATGTGTGTGGTCGGGTTTCAGCAACAAAAGCACTTTGGTTTTAGTTATATGTTCCCTAACAAAGACCACGCCAATGTGAGGGATAAAACAGTAGTTTATTTGGATAATGAGGAATATTTATGATGGAGGGATCGAGGGGAAAGGGATGAAGGGGTTGAGCGAAGAAGAAGGAAGAGGTCGAGAATGGAGGGATGAAGGGGGATGTTTAGGGTTTGGTGGCCGGAGCAGCAAGGAACCCGGGGGTCAAGACTCAGGGTGGGGCTTCATTTCAATAACTAGCTTGCTTAACAACCCCCTGTGGTTCCTGTGGTAGAAAAATACTTTGGCAGAATTATGAAATGTCTTTGATAGTGGGAGGAAACCCACGCAAACACGGGGAGAACATGCAAACTCCACATAGAAAGGCCTGGGCTGAGCGAGGTCTGAACCATGGACCTTCTTGCTGTGAGGCCACAGTGCTGTCCACTGGGCCAGTGTGCTGCCCATTAGAAGAGGTGAGAAACAGGACTTGGGAGAGAGGGATGTAAGAACTGAGAAGGTGGTTAGACAAGCTAATAAACGTATGTGCAGGTGATTGGATTAGAGAGGCACAGGTGGATGAAATGAGTGAAGCACTGGTGGTTGGATTGAAGGAATTAAATGAGGCGCAGGTCGTTGAATTGATGAGACAGAGAGACGTGGTCCTGTTCCTGAACGTTGTTATATAACTTTATTTAATAAAGTAAATATGTTGTGCTTCAAGTAAATTTTGACTTTTTATGTATAACCAAAGCAACAATATTTCCCTAATGCTTAACCAAAGGGTTTAGATAGAGTATACTAATTAAAATGTTCACCATATTAGTTTGGCATGCTAGCATGCTAACAATTGCTAATTAGCACTAAACACAAAGTTCAGCTGAGGCTGTTTTGCAGATATTTGATAAACCAAAGTATCGGATAAATAAAAATGTTGGCCAAAACAAAAAATTCAGGATCCCCAAAGTCATTTTAATTCATCCTGAGGGGAACATTAATGTATATACAAAATTGCATAGTAATTCATTCAGTAGTTGTTAAGATATTTCAGTCTGGACCCAAGAAGTGGACTGACGGCCAACCATGGACGAAAACCTGATTCAGGCATTTTGTGTCTCTGTGTTTTTGGTGCTGTAAGTTAGTAATACAAACAGGTAATTTGTAGGAGACACTATTGACCTACTAGCAATCTGGGGACCTTTGTGATAGAAAAAACTTACAGAAAATATAATAATTGAACTGTTAAATTGATAAATTTGATTATTTTTGGTGTCTGTGTCTGATGGTAAGGAGCTTTGGGAGGACTTGATATGACATCAGAATTTCTAAAAAATCTGTCTACCTGAAAACATCAACCAACCCGATGTCAAACTGGTGAAAGTTCAAGTTCAACACTGTGTCTTTGTTCAGTGTTTACCCTGTGTGAGCCGTGCATTTTTCTAGCTTTTGTTTCATGTTAAATAAGAGATGAGTGAATAACAGCATCCACAGATGTTGTACTCTCTCCAACTGCTATATCTCCTGCGAGAGTTTGGTTTTGTCAAATATGTAAACTTCATATCTGCATCTCTCAGATGTCACTGTGGCAACACTTTCATCTCACGCTCTCAAAGCCGAGCCCCCGCACATGCTCAATAGTGTCAACGTGTCAACAAATAACTCCATCCAGCTCGCGCTGTGACTGAAGTGTTTATCGAACAACAAACACAAGAGGTGGCACAGGGGCTGTTTTCAGAGCAAGAGACTCAGTTGCTGCTGCTAATGTCTGAGTAGAACCATATCAGCCAATTCATAACTTTTGAATGACTTTTTTTCTCATCAGTGAAAGTTGAAGTCATGCAGCGTCAATGAAGCTGAAAGAATAAAATATTTTTAACCTGAAAGAAATAGATTCAGTGTGGTGGTAATTTTCAGGCTGCGAACTTGCAGAAGACAGATGACTCAAACTATATCTGCACTGAAGTTATATGTATAAAAGGTTAAAATGAGGCCACAATCAAAAATCACAATGAAAAATGAAATTGATAAATTAATAGTAATTGGACTTGGCCAAGAAGTACTCATTTTTCTTCCTCTATCAGCAGGAGCAGTCAGAGTGGTGGGATAATTCTGCTCAGCTTTCAACAGATTACTGTCATTTTTCAATTATGCAAAATCCTCCCACAGCCGTTAACTGAAGAGAGGAATAGCCATGCAGAAATTAAGTGGCGTAAAAAGGTTCACCCTTTCAATACCCTTCTGCTGTGATGTGAAGTGAGCTCTTACAGCACAGAAGCATATATCCCATGTTGTGCGTACAATTAGACTCAGCGTTAATGGAAAAGTTGGCTTTACAGCTTCAAATACTTGGAAAAGTTTAGTTTAATGGAAATGTTTAGTCATGAGGTGTTGATACTGTTTCAAGACTATTTCAGTGCTTTTTACATGAATATAACGGACAGATTTTTTGGTTGGCCACAAAATATGACACTTTAAATAATACTTGTTCACTCCCAAATTAACTAGGGTGTAGTCTGTGCCTGTCAGTGAAGAAAAATATTTAAAACAGAAAAGAACAGGTATATAGCCAACCTGACAAAAAATAGCACTTAAATTCAGTGTTAATGTAAAAGTTCTAGTCCTAAAGCCCAAAAATACTCAGAAAAGTTTAATTTGAATGGAAATGTTTATTCATGGGGTGGTATTTATGCAATTCCAATGCTTATGACAGCCATGGACAACCAACCCTACCAAAATAAATCCCTGTTCATGCCTGATTTCTAAATTAAGTCTGAGTGATGAAAATTTTATAAGACAGGTAAAAAATAAAACTACAGTGGTAGCCTGAAAAAAATCAGTGCTAATGTTAAAATTATGACTTTACAGCTTGAAAATGGTTATAAAAGTTGTGTTTCAATTTAAATGTTTAGTTTTAGTTAACCTTACCAAAATAACCTTGACTGAGTGTAGGGATGGAGTAGATAGATCTGTGAGGTATTGAGGTACAAGTCCATGGAGAGATTTTTACATCAGGAGGAGGAGGATTTTATATTTAATCTGGGACTTAACTGGCAGCCAGTAAAGCTTCTTCAGGATGGGAGTGATGTGCAGTCTAAGTTTTGTGTGGATGAGCATCCTAGCCACAAAGTTCTTGACATGCTGGAGTCTGTCAGTAGCCTTGCTGGGCAGACCGAACAGGATACCATTACAGTAGTCAAGTCGGGAGGTTATGAAGGAGTGGATGAGGGTCTCAGCTACAGAGTTGGAGAGAAACTGGAGTCTGGAAATTGAGGGGATGCAGAGATTGAGCAGCCATCCACATCTAGTGTGATGACACTAACCTTTTTGAGAAGTGACTGTGGGGGCAAACACCATGAGTTCTGTTTTGTTTTTGTTCAGTTTTTGTCCATCTAGTTCTTTATGACCTTCAGGCAATTGAAAAGCGGCACTGGTGGAAGGGGAGTAAGAGATTTGGTGCTGATGTAGAGCTGGGTGTCATCGGCGTAGCAGTGGAAGTGTAGTCCATGTTTCCGGATGATCATCCCAATAGGTAGCATGCAGATATTAAATAGTAGTGGGCCAAGCACTAATCCTTGAGGCACGGTGTGTGAGACTGCTGCCAATTCAGAGCAGATGCCCTTAAGGTTGATGTATTGTTGCCTGTTGGTGAGATAGGATTGAAACCAAGAATATATAGTATAAGTGAGGCCAATGACTTTGCAGAGGCGAGTGGGAGACTGTGATGAAGGCTGCAGAGAGGTCGACAAGAATTAAGATGCTGACATGGCCAGAGTCAGCTGCCATGAGAAGGTCATTTGTGATTTTAAGGAGGGCAGTTTCTGTGCTATGATGTGTCCTGAAACCAGATTGAAATGAGGTTGTGATGTAGCATATGGTGGTAGAGTTGGGCAACCACAGGACTTGCATATGAAAGGTAAGTTCATATGCGTAGTGGTTTGGATCATCTGGGTCCAGGCCAGGTTTTGTGTATGTGTGTAATGTGTGTGAATATATATATATACAAATTTAGTGCCAACCTGAAAAATTAGGTTAACACAACTCACAATTCACAAATGTGACACTTTTGTTCCTTTATCTAAACACAAATGCCTTAATTGTGGTAGCACACCATTAAGATATGTTGCCTTTTAGATAAGTTGCCTTTCGGCTGCAATGTGACAAGAGAAAAGACAAATTAAAATATGTTCACACATTTGTAAAACTCCTTGCTGGTAAACTGCCACAACAAAGGCATATTAATTTTTGATAAAGCTAAAGGAGTGTCTTGTTCCTATTTCATAATGAATTCAAAGACTCCTGAATACTTTATGTTCTGCTTTGAGGAGTTTTTGTATGTGTAGCAACCAGTGGGGACTGGGTGGGGAGTCCATTTCAATTTCAATTTAGTTATGGATAGCCCCTTGAGATGCAGCATCTCTCTTTATGTATATGGAGGAGTGTTTCTCAAACTGTGGGCTGCCATCCAGACTGTGCTGACTTGTTCCTGTGGGCTCCTATCAGATGAATAGCAGTGTATTGTACGGTAATTAACATCCCCATCTCACATTGTAATGAAATATCAATTTCCGTCAAAGTTGTAGACTGCAAATGTTTAGGATTCCTGGGAAAAAGTTGAACTCACCACTCCGTAAGCAACTGTGTCGCTGTAGGATCGAAGCTCGGGGTAAATGTTGGAGAGGAACCAACTGAATGGCTGGCACTGGAGTCTAGATCGCAGGGCTTTTCTCTCTGAAATGTCTCCGATGTCTATTCCTGAGTTCTAGAGAAAGAAAGAAAGAAATTCACATTATGGGTATTTTACTCATGCTCTAACCTTGATCAATGCAATAAGTACAACACGCTTCAACTTCCTAATCTCCAATGTTGCAAGAATTCAAAACTAACGTGCAGAATTCAGGGCCTCAGGATTATTTCAGCGCGACCTTAGAATGACAATGTAAGAACTTGAAATAATAACTAAAAAGGAAGACAAGAAGAAACATATAAAGAGCAATCACACAGAGAAAACAGCAAATGTCCTTCAATTAAGAGAGTGTGTCCCGGGAAAATTTGAAAACTATAATATACATCTGTGCTTTTGAATGCACTTTCAATATGACTTAAATAGGCCTACATAGGAAACAATGAAACATAGATGAAAATTGTACTAGATTCCAACACAAGATAAGTCACAAATATAGCAAATTGTAAAATCACTCTTTCTCAAGTCAGGTTCTTGTTGCAATGTTACTGTCAAAAAAAAAATTAGGAATAGAGCACAACTGTAGTATCTTTCAGATTCTGCTCTAAATAATCTCATTAGTGTTCTAACACTTATTACTCAAGTTCATCCAAACATTAAGCCATAAGCTAAATGTTACACAGTGCCAGTGAAAATGTTTAAAAAAAAGAGTAGAACAAAGTGAGAAGCATTAGCTTAAAAAAGATTTATGACTGTTATGATCAGAACCCCTGAACCCAACCACAACATAGAAATGCAAGATAAAAAATTATTAACCAGGTAGGTATGCTTTTTGGAGCCAAGAGCACTGCTTAGCTAATGTCCTGTGGCCTACTGCCCAGTTTGTACTTCTATTTATTTTTTTACTCTTGGTTGTCAGGTAGCCAGACAGGAACAGAAATCACTAATTTTATTTTGTAGTTGGTTGCTACACCCATCAAAAATGACATCCTCAATACAGAGGAAGAAAGAGCAGCTGGAAAATGTTTGACTAGGAAAGTTACAATTTTATTCTAATGCGATTCTTTGCAAACCAAAATCACTAACAACTTTTACAGATTCAAGAAAGTCATATAAAATTGTTGAAAAGATACATAGACCTAATATGTCTTCAGATTATAATAATACACTATATACCAAATCATTATATGCCCTTTAAAATAAGAAATGAATATGCATAATTCTTATTTACATTTTGGAAATAATTACTGGACACACAACTATCTATCTGTGTCTTATTTCCTGTACATTTTCTTATTCTAATACATGAAGGCGCGGCATTAGAGAGCAAAAATAATTAGGAAATCTTGTCACAGTGACCCAGAGAAGGGTTACTTCTCTCTCATGTTTATTTGGGTTGTAGGCTGTATGATGTGATCCTCCATTACCATAACACTGTGTGCTTGCATGTATGTCACATAATGTAACATGTTGCGCCAGCAGATGATGCAAATCTTTGTTCATAACACACCATACAACTAAGTAGGTGCGTACACTTAAAGGATAGACCAGACGTATATTAAAAAACCTGTGTGACCTCTTTGCTGGCTACAGCCATGATTAAGGAAGAGCACTAATGCTTTTGAGGCAACAGTGCTAACTTATTGACACATTGTGATAATTTAGAATAGTGTGTAAATGCAATATATACATATACATATACGTCTATATACGGTATATGTGTGTGTGTAGAATAACTCAAAGAAATTGATAGCCTGTTTCTGCAAAGGTCACTTTTTCTATAATGTAAACATTTCTGACTCTGGCAAACATCTGTAGCATCATTTGAAAAGATTATTAAGATATTTAAGCTTCCACTGATCAGGATTTTGGAAGATTTTGGTCTGGACAGTTTTGGTGGATCTGGCAAGCCAAGACGAACCAAATTTTGAAATAAAATCTACGTACATTATTCACTTTGACTTATAACATGGTGCTAAGTTCCTGCTGGTAAACCCAAACTTATATTGAGGGTGAGATGGTAAAGTGTGATGGAGGCCCCTAGGATCTTCACCTTCGGAAGAATTTTATCACACCCTGGGTGAGGTTGAGGACCATGTTCAAAGCCTCCATTGTAGAGGTAGCTGGCAGGAGCTGTGGCCAGACATTGATGTCGGATGTGGTGGCAACCTAAGAAGACGTGGTGGAAACCCCTGGTGAAGGAAGCGGGGAGACTACAGAGAACGACTTTCGATCGGCCTCAAGGATGTTCTGGCAAACAATTCAACGACTCAGGAAGGGAAAGAAAGCCTTTACCGATTGTTGAACCGCAGATTCAGGAGGAACAATGCGTATTTCCTCCTGGCCGTGGAACAGTGGACCAGCTCTTTACGCTTGCGGGGTT
>JAPMOB010248144.1:0-12796 GCA_029875015.1 Lepomis gibbosus
TGCATCTACTGAGTACTGTGCAAAACATGCACAACATGTGTGTGCAAAGTCTGGACAGATTCCACGCCTGTTAGGGCGTGCCTCTATTTTCAATGATAACACATTACAACAGCATCAGCTTTCAGGCTCTCTGCTCTCATCTGGCCCCGTTTTCACTGCATAACTAAGCTCACATGCTGCAGCAGCTGAGCGTTCCCAGCAGAGGCACAGTGTGTGAGGCAATGTGTCACCGTGACTAAGAAACATGGTGATTGGTCAGGAGACGGGGCAGCGCATCACCTCCGACACACAGGAAGTGTTTTATGTTTCTGGTTTGTTTCAACTAAACAACAGAAGAAGGTTTAAGTTTACTGTAATTTTGTAAAATGGAATAAACTCCCTGCTTTAAGTCCCAACAGAACGCCGGCATCCCGCCCACAAACCAACTGCTCTATCACACTCTCAGACTGAGCTGTCATGCTTGCTTGTAACCCGCCTCCTTGTGTGTTGTTTTGATGATCCAATCAACATGTGAGCGTCAAAGTTTTGGCAGTGTCCCATACTGATCGGTGCTGATAGAGGCTGTAGGGAGTTCCCTTAATAGTAGCCTGTTATTTATTTATTTCTGCAATTATGATGCTTTAGTAAACAACTTTTTACAAAAGTACATTTACATTTATTCCCTTAGCTGATGATTTTATCCAAAGCGAGCCCTGAAACAACCAGGGGTTAACTGTCTTGCTCAGGGACACAGTGGCGACACACAACGCGTCTTATCCACTGCGCCATCACCGCCTCATTAATGTACTGCTTTTTGCTGTAAAACACTGAGTTGAGATTGAAGGCAGGAGCTCGGCTCCTCTTTATAAGACAGCAGCTCACCTGAAAACGTGATTTGAGATATTATGGGGGATCTCTAAAATATTAACAATATGGATCATTGATCAGGTGTAAACAGAATTCAATATTTGTTTTCTTTTAACGATTTCCTTTCATGATCAGAGGGGCTGCTGTCAGCGCATCCCGACCGATCCTGTCGGGAGATTTAAATAATCTATAAATGTACCTGATCCGCGGATATAACTACGATCTGCACATCACTAGAACCTGCCTATGCAGGAACATCTGAAAAATGTGCCCATTAAATAGCAGTAAAAGTGACTCAAAAGTATTTTTCTCACAGAAATCCCCAAATGCCAAAAGTTCTTGATACTAAATTACAGCATGAATTCTTCTGCTGCTTTCCTTCAAGTCTTGGTGTCTTAATGTGATATTTTGGAGGGATTTTTGTGGTGAAAAATTGACCAAACGTGGCGTGACAGCGCGCCTACACAAGCTTGGAGAATGACGTATGACTTATGGAATTACTATAGTCACACGTCACAACCCCGTTTTAGCAACTAAGCAACTTTTGCAACTTTGAGCACAAAATGGAAAAGAAAAAATATGAAATATCATAGAAATGTCAAAATACACTGGAGGGGGGCTTTAATAGGGAAGGGAGGGGTCGAGTGGAAGAGGTTAAAAAAAAAGAGTATTTCGATTGTCTCTTTTCCAGTTATTTGTCCTTAGTTTCTATTACTTCTTCACAGACTGATGTATTACATTGTCTCACCATTGTCTTGCCATCAGTCCATCTGAAGTCTCTCTCAAACATCTTGTCGTTCAGGCCGAGCCACTGGTAGTCACTGCCCAGACCTGCAGACGCAGAACACATCAGAATCTCACTTTGAGTCTGCGGTCATGTAACAGCGGCGAGAAAGCAGCTGGTTAATGTGAAAGGAAGATCAGGGTTGTTACTACGATAAAGGTCTGGAGGGGAATGAAAGAGACAGAGTAGAAGACGGAGTGTTGATACATTGATTTACAAGTTTGTGGTTTGGACGTGTGTGTGGCAGCAGGGCGAGTGGTGAATAATTAAGAGCGTGAACAGACAGAGAGAGCGGGACGCAGAGGAGACGGTTTCTTATGTGAGTGGCACAAATCCATTTCAGCTCAGCAGCTTCCCCAATAAACCGAGTCGTTTATGGAAACTCTCTGTTTAAACAACTTTATTTTATCTTACTAACACTCATAATCAGATTAGAGTGCACTTCACTATAAAACAGCTTTAAAGACTGTTTCTTTAAACATAGACATATGCTTATTTATAGAGTTTAGTTTATTAATGGAAGGCACAAAAAGTAATCTTAATATTTAAAGACAAAGTCTGTTTTTTTTTTAACTACCCGGGTTTTAGATTGGGAGTTTTGGCCTCTTAGCTTTCAAAAACTAGCCACGCTAGTGGCTCTGTGAGGCTGTCCTAAAACACAGTGGTGCTCTGAGATAAATGCTCATGTTTAGCAGATATAATCTTCCATATTTCATTTGAATATAAATGATCATGATGATGATTCAGCATTTTAGCTTAGCATGTTAGCATGCTAGAGTTTGCTAAATGGAACAAACACACAGTGTATCGCCGAGGCTGATGGATGGCTCTTCCAGGCTGCGTGTCGAAGCGTCCTTGGGCAAGATACTGAACCCTGAATTGCCCCTGGCAGCTGTTCCGCCAGTGTAGGAATGAGTGTGAGTGGTGAATGCAGATGTAGAGTAAAAGCTCTGAGTGGCTGAAAAAACTAGAAAGGTGCTATACAGTTGGTCATAAACTGTTGGTCATAAAGTTGACCTGATGATGGCGCTAGATGAAAAGTCAGAGGATCACTAAAGTTATTACAGTTTATCCTGAGGGGAACATGACGGTCTGAACCACACACAGCTGCTGTTTCACTCGAAACAACTAAAGTCAACCTCTTGGTGGCGCTAGAGGAAAGGTCAAATGACGGATACATCATCTGGGGAACGTCTGTTCGAAATGTCATGACAATCCATGCTTTAGTCGTTGAGATATTTCAGTCTGGACCAAAGTCATGGACCAACCAACAGACAAACATTTCTGCAGAGCTCTGCTCCTGAAAACTTTCCTTTAAAATAAAGCAGATGCATCGGATGAGTCAAACAGGGGGATTAGAGGCCGGGGTGAAGGTAGTGCGCAACTGACTGAGCATGATGCAACACTTAAGCCTACATCATCCCAGCAAGAGACGAGGCTCAGACGGCACATCATGGACTTACGATTGACAAAGTTTTGCTCCTCCTGTGACAGGATGCTGGCCAGGTGGGCGCCGTGCAGCCGGCACTCCCGCTCAGCAGCGTCCCAGGTGCGGCGGTGTGTGAAGTACTTATAGCAGTGAGACTGAAACTTCTGCCACCCAAATCCACAAACCTCTGTGTCTGCAAAGAGGGAAGAAAAAAAAAAGATCCAGCTGTAAAAACACCATAAAATACACATGTATTTTCTGTTTAGACTGTTTGTATAGGTGTAAAATTTGTTGTATCATTCTGCACTGACACTAATAATCTGTTGTGCAGTTAACAGCACAGTATTATACTTTAGTATAGGTCCAGTATGTATCTACAGTCTCTGGAGGTTACTTTGCATGCATGCTTTTATTTTTAAGTGTCACACACCAAAGGCTAGACACATATACTACATGCAACACACAAACATATAGTACTTTATCCATCAATATAGCTTCTCATTGATCCTCTGTGGCTTGGCTTGTCTACCAAATGAATAAATGTGACACAGCTTTCACACCAGCCCAAAGGAGCCGCAGTGAACAAACCAGAGTTTAGAACTGAAACAAGTGTGAACACATTGCTCTGACATGATCAAGTGTAGGAGGAGCCCAGGCAGTACATGCTTTATAGTACACCTCATAGTCTGTGCAACAAGCCAGTCTGCAGCTATCGTTTACACTGTATAGCTTTAGCTGGATTATATCCATAACATTGCCCACAGCCAGTTGATCTGAACCCGTGTCATTGTAACAGTGAACCTTTTGCAGCTGCTCAACAACTCTCATTTGTTTATTTTTCATCAAACTCAGTTGTTGAGGCAAGACAGAGACAGAGTGGAGGTCCAGCTGGGGAACAAAGGCCCCTCACTGAATGAGCTCAGTAACACACAGTTGGACTTCATTAACCCTCACGACTGTCCTCCAGTTGTTTGTGGGTCAAAAGCACACAAACACACAGACGTCAAGACACAGAGTTAATGTACAACACACTTTTAGTTTGCTATACAATGACTTTAAGCCACATAATCAGCTCTCTGCTTTGTCAGGCTCAGGAAACAATGGAGGTTTTGTATCATTGCCTTCAGTATAACGCAGGTGCCAATAGTGCCATGATGGAAAGTTGCTGTCAAGGCTTCGGGGTATTAGCTATAGTCAACTCGCCCCTTAATAACTCCACTGTGCGGCCACCTGGAGGGTCAGGTGAGGTCTCCAGGCCCACTAATAAATGGAGAGCTTTAATTCATGACTCTCCTTCTGGCACTTTGAAAATAGCAGAACAGAATTAGTTCAGTACAGAACGCCAGACTGAACACACAGCTTCATACAGAATATGAGGGCGAGCTTGACTAAGTCGGAGGCAGTATTTAGCAGCACTGATTCAATGCCACACAGCTGCAAAATCTTTCTGGCAAAACAATAAAGCAATTATCTGATTTTCTCCGTCTTTCCACTGGCAGAATCTAAGAGAGGACAGCTGTGGTTCTGTCTCTGCTGCTGCGTGTATCAGGATGGATCAGGTCCACAGCGCTTTAGTCACTAATTCACATCTAAGTTTCTACATTAATGTTGTGCACACTGCGTACATCCCGCATTACATGGATGCACATGGATGCAGCCTGCAGACTGGGGATTTGAGTTTGGGGATTTCCACTTTCTATTCACTCCACCTTCGACCAAGGACCAAAAACGAAAAGAGAAGTGAAAGTAGTAGAGTAAAGGCTGACCAGTTTGGAAATAACTTTTATTATTTGTACTATACTCTTAATTATTTCTATTTTAATAGGTCAAATTTTCTGTTAAAGATTGATCAGCAAAGATGACCGTCTCATTTAGGTTTTGTTTGGGTCTCAAATAAATCTATAAACTGGTAACAGCTTTACTAAGCAGTGATGGAAAGTAACCAAATACATTTGCTGCACTTGAGGACAATTTTGAACTTTATTGAGTATTTCTATTTATTCTGCTTTCTCCATTTAAATTAGGATCTATAATAGGTACATTGTTACACAGTAAATCACAGGTAACCGAACACATTATAAAGCAAGAATCATAAAAATGCTGCTTGTATGTTAATGCTCCAGTTAAAAATATGTATATAGTTTAATAATATAATAATAATCACCATGAGTAACTCTCACAGATTAAAATTTCATTAAATTCAGCTGTTAACACATTTAACTACATTCTAAATTACCATTTAGAGAATAGGATATTTATTTGTTATGATGTTTCACTTTAAACTATTATATGAGAAGCCGCCTAGGCCAAAATTTAATATTTTGTTTGCACATCCATACATTCATACTTTCATGCACATACATATATACATACATACATAAGTATATATATGCGCGAAGTGAGTAGCCTATATATGTATGTGCAAGTCAGAGTGTTACAGTGTTACACAATTTTGGCCTAGGCAGCTTCTCATAGTATTTACATTTAGTAGCTCTTTATATATATATAGGCATGTTAACGCAGTTTTTATTTTATTATTATTCAAATCTGTAAACGTAACACCACGGATGCACAGTGCATTAAATCAGCCACAACAACTAAACCTCACTATTAATAAAAGTGGCCTTATCGTTTCAATTTTTTAAATGTAACATCATACTTTTGCTCAAAGAATACTGAGAGAGACGGCTCAAACTCTCTGAAAGCTGGTCAAAATTCATGGAAAATGTTAATCCTTGGAGTCTGTTAGTGTGCCTGAACCTCGATTAGTTGCTAAGTAATGGCAGAAATATTGGACCAGAAGCTGGAACTAATCTGCTGAAGAGCCAACACCCAGTGCTGGAGGATGGCCGAGCACCAAAGACTTAAGATGACATGCTGTATCCACCTGTGTGCATGGGTAGCTACTACTTTCGTTGTAGATTTCCTAGACGTATTTTTTTATTGACTTGGACCTCTATTTTTTTGAAGCTTTGGCCATCATTACTTGTCAGTAGTTATAACACAATATAAAATAAGAAACACGATCAGACAGCTGGTGCGTTCGGATTACACAGTTTATTACATAGTAACGCACGGCATTTAATGACCAGTAACGTTAACGGCGTTGTAACGACGGGAAAAGTAATTAGTTAGATTAGCCTGTTACTGAAAAAATAACACCGTTACGTTATTCCAAACACTGGCCATGTCTCAGTTGTTGTTTGATGACAGTGGTGGAAATGCTGTCAATGTTTAATTCCTCAAGAACACTTAGTGCGCTTCTCTTTCCAGCTGAGAGGCAAGATTTTTTTGCAGGCTTCTCTGGTGGTCGGACTCTGTTTTCTGTAGCTGGTCCAGGTCTCTGGGGACAAGATAATTTGCAAGCTTGCAAGCAGGTCAAAGACGGTCAAGAATCTGGATAAACTCTAGGTTTGTTTCCAACCTGCCTGATCGTATGATTGCTCATGTCTTGGTCCTTTTGGTTTTCTTTTTTTTTATGCTGCCGTGTTTTATCCAAATTTCTAATAACTATTTTAGAAAGTAAATATTTGATGTGTCTGAAGCACAACAGGCCATGCCTTGTCCTCCAGCAGGTGGCATTTGTTAAATGCCCTTAGAGAGTTTTCATCAGGGTATAACGTGTTGGTTATCCATAATTTCATAAAAGACTGTCAACCAAAACCATGGACTTCCACTAACATTATACTGGACATTCATTGTCCTTTCATTTTTTACCGGGTGGACAAAAAGTTTTTTCCAACTTGATCTTTTGAAAAATTGCAATGACCTCGGTCCAATATAAAAACCACAAAAACTTTGCCATTACTCAGCTGACCTTGTTCGCAGAGCTCTCCTGCGTAGCTGGGCAGGCAGAGACAGGTGAAGGAGTTGACTCCATCCAGACAGGTGGCTCCATTCAGACACGGGTTAGACTGGCACTCATCAACATCTGCAGACACACCACACAAACCTGAATTATTCTACATCTCCCATCTGTCAGTATGGGGTCAGTATGGTTAGTTATATGCTACATGGCTCTGTGTGCTCGTGTATACATGTGTACCTGTTTCACAGTGCTGGCTAGTGTATCCAGGTGCGCACACACATATATTTTGCGCTCCTTTTTTGTAGCAGGTGCCTCCATTCTTACACACACTGTCTGAGCATGGCAGGAGATCTGCACAGACGACACAGTGCAAACGGAAAGCCATTAATCACACGCCTTAACGCCACCTTTAACAACTACACTATTAAAAATAAAAAGCCCAGTTCAGGGCTTAAACATCCATCGTGTATGTTGCAGCTGCTCCAGGATGCCAAAATATGTTAAAATGTTGATACCCATTTATATACAGGTGGATCTCAAAAAATTTTAATATCACAGAAAAGTTTTCTTTCTTCCGTACTTTAACAATCTTGAATATTACGGCTTACAGCTCATGGAAATCAAAAGACTTTCAGAATAAAGAATTATTATAATGCAGAAATGTCAGCCTGAGTAGAGGTCTGATCAGCTGATTAAATCAACACCAGTGCCTTTAATCTCTCACTCTAGTTTTGGTGCTCATATATATATATATATTTATTAAGAGATACTAAAGGAAAAAAATCTATGAGAAGCCGCCTAGGCCAAAATTGTATAACACCGTAACACTCTGACTTGCACATACATACATAGTAACTTCACGCATATATACATACTTATGCATGACAGTATGCTCACAATGATCTTTTCAACGATATTCTTATCGAGATGCACCTGTATTTTCTAACTAGCTCTACCCTGCAATGCAAAAGCAATGCTGCTCTATTTTTTCCATGTCGTCTACATGGATCATCAATTGGTGAGGAACGTTTTGCCTGGGGCCTGTTAGCTGCAGCATCAGTCCGTTAGTATATCATGTAGTTAATGGAGGACAAAATCAACGGTTCCTGTAAAGAAATAGGAAACTGCTTTTGATGGTAAAAATAAAAAGTGTAAACTGAATATGTGTCATTCTAAATTAATAAGATTAATGGGGTAGGGGGCGGAGATTGCGCCTCAAACACTACACCTGGTGATTTTACTTACTGGCATAGTTTCAGCCAAGGAGAGGGGAGTTAAACCAGTAAACTCACCTGGTGGGATTCTTACACCACAGACGTAGCTAAAGACCAAACCACTAACAATGAAGGCCACGTACCTCTGACGTTCACAGTGCTGGCCTCCACAGAAGAAGCTGTGCCAGTGCCACTCTCTGGTTGCTCCGTGACCACGGCCTCGTCTGGTCTCTGAGGGTGCGACTCCAAAGGAGGGACTAGCTCTTTCTCATAGTCGTAGTCGTGTGGTAGAGCTGTGGCAGCAGGGTCAGGGCTCAGTGCCCACTGGGGAACGGAGTGGGGGCTGGAGTCGAATGTGTACAAGGGCGAAGTAGAGGAAAGTATGGGCTGGATTACAAACTGCGTGGAAGTGGTGGTGGACTGCTCTTTGTAAAGCTCGGAGCGGCGTGAGATGTGGTCTTCGGGGGTTGTGGGTGAAGGCTCGGTGACAAAAGCGGGATGTTTTTTATCATCTGTGACAGCAAGAGGGGTGTGTGTGGAGTATTCTGTTGTGCTATGTTCGGAGGTCATGTCCTCAACGTCTGTAACGAGTGTTGTTTGTGAGTCTACAAAAGTCACAGCTGCCACATCTGGTAAAACAGTAACGGTGACCTCTCCCGAAAGGTCAACCAGTCCACCCTGTTCCCCAGGAACCTCCCCCTTCCCGGACAGCTGCTTTGCACCTGAACCTGTTTCTGTGACGGTGTCAACAGCAGGTGAAACTACAGGAACGTCTATAACATCGGTACCCACTGCAGGCGGAGGCTGCTGGGTGTCAAGGGTGGAAAGAATGGGTGGTAGCGCGGTGGTAAACCTGGGCGTCTCGGGTGGGTACACATCTTGTCCTGAAGCCTCGTCTTCTCCAGAGGCAGACCCTTCAAAGTTTGGGGTCTCGGTCTGTACGGTGGTTTCCAGAGACTGTGCGTCTGGGAGAAGAGTTGGAAGCTCCGACCATCCGATTTCCGTCTCATCAGTCATCACACCGGACTGGCTGTCTGCAGCAGGGGTGGGCAGAGCATCGTCTGCAGAGCCCTCCTGTGTAGCGCCAGCCCCATGATCTGCGGCACGACTTGCAGATCCTTCCATGTCCACGTAGGTGGAGACCCCATCGGTCACATGCCGGGAGACGCCAGGGGGAACTGGGCCTGATTGTGTGGTGAGTTCTGGTAATGAGACAGGGAGAGTATTTGGGGTCGTGGTGGTTCTTACTGCTGTCTGATCTCCTGGTTCTTGAGTTTTAACTTCCTCGACGTCAGCAGAGACATCAAGCGCTGTGTTGGCATCAATGCCCAAACCTGTAACTGCATCTTGGTATGCCTCTTTAGGATGAGTGACCATATCACTGGTTTCCTCTGTAGGTGTCGCCTCTGGGTGGGTGTCTATGAGGCTGTAGTCAAAAGGAGTCACGCTGTCCTCCTCCTGCCTTTCTTCTGGCAGCTTTTCTACCCGAAAAGGAGTGGCTGTCTCAAACTGATCTCCTCTAACTTCCTTTGGCTCCTCTGGCTGTAATGTCACCTGTATGGATCAGAAAGGAAGACAGACGAGTAAATAAAAGAGAAACAGCGAAGGATCATTCCAGGTTGTAACAACATGGGTCTTGGGTTTGTAGACGACTTTCCTATCAGTACTAATGTCATCAAGGAAAAATGGGACAAAAATATTTGTTGATCACCTCTTCTCAATACAACAACTCACCTGAAACTAAATTAAAAATAAAATTTGAAAACAAAAACCACGGTCAGGGTTCCTGCACGGAAAAGCAAATCAAGAATAATGGCTTGGAACGCACGCCACCTCGCAGAGCTGCCTTTACGCCTTTATGCCCACCACCACAGATAAACTAAATATGGAGCTTGTCGGAACATTTATGACTTACGCAGTGACGTGGTCATCAGAAAAGGAAACCATAACCTGTTCTGGCTGTGTTCACTGTCGTTTATATAGACAGAGTGAATAAACAAGGCTGCACAGAGGCAGTGAACATTTCATTATTTCAGCAGTTAGCTTATTCGTTAGCTTACAGATCTCAAATTTGGTCTGAAAATCCTCAGACGTTGATTTAGCTGTTTGACCTGTTAATAAGAAGCATCTTGCAATAACTTCGAGTCTCTGTCAGTAATGACAGCCAGCGTTACCGGTTCTTGGAAGGGGAAAAAAAAATCACATCATGTATGGAGTAAATTAATCTACAATCCCACATAAAATAAGAGAAGAAGAAGCAACTACACAGCTGGAACAAACCACACCAACATTTATTAAAAGGTAAACTAGCATACCAAGGGCTGTGTAATGTTGTGTTTATGGACTGTCAGTAGAAACAAGTGCATGATTAATCTCAGCTGTCAATCACTTAAATCTTCCACTAAAGGAATATCACTGTGTCGAGTAATGAATTCAGCTCTGCGGTAGAGAGCATCGGTAGCTACAACAAAAACAAGTGAGGAAGACATGCTATGATGAACAAATTAGAGAAACCAGATTAATGCAGAAGTATCTGCTTAATTATAAACTCTATTGTGTGGATGGTACCTCATGTTTTCCATTGATAAAGCTGACAGTGGGAGGGAGGTTGATAGGAGACTCGATGTCTCCGCTGCCCGGGACGGTTTCCTCGGTCAGCTGGGAGAAGGCAGTCATCTGGGGGAAGTTGGAGTGGATGCCGCCGATGCCGCTCATAGGATTCTTTAAGAGGTCCACGAGTTCTTCAACTAAAGACAAACAATGAACAGATAAATAAGATTACAGTGCAAAAGTCAAGTAAAACAAATATACATAATAAAGCAACAGAAACGACAGATTTATTTGTTTATTTCTCTATTGATGCACTTTGACAACATTTTGACGTATGAATTGTTTATAAAATTGTGTCTGTGCTCACAGAGACATTCCCTGATTGCACAACAGATGGATATTAGCCTACTGAGCTAACTCTGGCTCATTTACAGTAAGTTAGCTGTTGATTAAAGGGCACTGTCCCTGTCAAAAAAACAAATAAGTCCAAATGAAAATCCACTATGCCTGGGTTTGGCTTCCACCCGGGTAACTTATTTCATACCTTACTTTGAGGTACGTTATACGTTTTGATACTGATTAATAGCTTCAGTCATTTTTCATGCAAAACCACCAACGTTTGTCTGGTTTCAGCTTCTCCAAGGTGAGGATTTACAACTTTCCTCTCACTGATATCAATGTAAACTAAATTTCAGAGGGTTTTACGGAAACACAACAAGCACTTTAACAACGTTGTAGCCCTTGTCAACGTGTCATGTTAAATGTTTTATCAGTATCTTAACTTTGCCTCATAACAATTATTAAAATTCAGATTTTAATAAATAAGATTAAAGACTTACTTAAGACCCTGTGGTAGCTTGAACCACAAATAAAAAATATGTATTGGAACCTTGACCCAGCATTAATTTGGGAGTCTAGAGGACAGGATTTTCTCTGGAAAAAACTAAATTGACTTGTCTTATAATTAACACTACACACTGGGACCAGGATCAATTAATAGTGTAATAAATTGACTGTAAGTGTATTTGATATTTTGATATAAAAAGTAGATTTAGTGTTAAATTAGTCTTTTGAGAAAAGGTAATGACGAAGAGTTCAATACCTGGTGCTACAGACAAATTACAGTCTGTACTAAAAATGTTCTGAGGTCAGATACTCAGCCCTAAATACAAGTCCTCCTTCTTGGTTTAATATCCCAGTTGTTGTTTTTCCAGGATCCGAGAGCAGCTCATGTCTGATGTTTATTAAAAAGTGCATATCTGGATGGTTAACAGTCAGCTTATGATGAAGTTTAGCTGGTGCCGGGGGCTGCTCTCAAACAATGCACGCCTGTGTTTCTTCATTAAGACTTTATGGCAACACATGGAAGCTATATCGTGGGAGCTGAAGTAAAAACATGCAAAACGGGATGCAAACACAGACCTGAGTTTAGTGCTCCTCTTAGAACTAGTTAGCCTGCATTACCCACAACATCAGCTAAAGTCAAAAAAGCCTCTGTGTGATTCTGACCCTGATGCTGCACCAAACAGGAAGAGTTTAAATTGAAAAGCACTTAAATTTTCCTAATTTCCTCAAGACGTGGAAACAGTGAGTCGATGTGGAACCTTCGCAACAGAATATGATTTCGACATTTTAATAATAAACACAACTCCTGGAAGATGGCACCACTTGGCCGGAGGCAAACAAACACATCAGCGCTGTGATCTGAGTGAGTGCACGGCCACGGATGCAATCATTGAACTACATTTACTCAAGTCCTGACAAAGGAATAGTTCTACATTTTGGGAAATTTAGATGAGTTAGGTGAGAAGATGAACACTCCTCTCACATCTGTCCATTCAATAAGCAAGGCGGGCAACTGCCGCCAAGTCAGAGGGACACGCTTCTGATGTCCATGAACAATACCAGCAAAGTTATCTGCATATATATATATATATATCCTCACAATGCATGGAGGGTTTCACCCCAAATCCAGCACCCTGAGACTGTACACCAAGCGTAGCGAGGGAGGCCGAGGCCTAGTGAGTGTCAAGACCACTATCCAGGATGAAACGATGAAGATCCAGGAGTACATCAGGAAGATGCCCCCCAAAGATGAAGGGCTTAGTGAATACCTCAGGCAGCAGAAACCTGAAGGTGAGGACAAGAAAGATGAAGGACCGTCA